>ML108726.1:15490-28458 GCA_003697995.1 Taxidea taxus jeffersonii | reverse complement strand
CTCTCTGACTACTTATGATCTCTGTCTGTCAAATAAATAAATAAAATCTTTAAAAAGAAAAGAAAAGAAGAGAAGGGAAAAGAAAAGAAAAGAAAAACTTTACAGACTCCTGATTTTTGCTATTTCAGTGATCCAGGTAATTGCTGATGGCTGCTTACAAAATAAAGAGAAATTGGTGAATCCAGTAGGTATAACTATACTTCTATTCCATAATGCATTGAGATTGCAAAGATAGCTCCTAAATTTCTGAATCTCAGGTGCATGTTGACAGCATTCACTAAGTTAGTTAATATTGATGGAGGATCATCTTGAAGAGAGGGAAGGAAAGAAAGAACAGTTTTGTACATACTGAGTTTCAGGTACCTTTGAGGTTATAAGTAGGTGCATCGTGTAGACTGTTGAATATATAGGAGGCTCAGGTGAGTGACTTGGTTGGAAATATAAAGATATGAGTAAATCAATGAGCCCCACATAGCGGTTAAATTAATTAATATGGTCAAGGCATCCAAGGGTGAGTATAAAATGATGTTGGAAGGCATCCTGACACATTTCAAATCTTAAAGAATTGCAATATTTACTGTTCAGATAAAGTAGATGGAATTATGGAGAAAATAGAAAAGTGGGGCAAGAGAGGAAAGAAGAAAACCAGAAGACTATATTAATATGGGAACAAAGAAAAAATTTCAAGAAAGGAATGCTCAGCCATATATGTGCTGCCAAGAAACAAGAAAGATGATCTAGTCAACTATAGTCCTGCTTTTTATTTTTGTTTTTATTTTTATTTATTTTTTATTTTTTTAAGATTTTATTTATTTATCTGACAGACAGAGATCACATGTAGGCAGAGAAGCAGGCAGAGAGAAAGGAGGAAGCAGGCTTCCTGCTGAGCAGAGATCCGGATGAGGGGCTTGATCCCAGGACCCACCTGAGCCAAAGGCAGAGGCTTTAACCCACTGAGCCACCCAGGCTCTCCCCTGCTTTTTATTTTTAATAAATACTTACTTCTTTGTTATCTGTAATATTCTGATTAGTGATCAGGCTACAGAAGTCATTAACAAAAAATCCTCAATAGTTTGAATGACAAAAATTTTAAAACTTCTGAAAACTAGAAAGCAAATGCCAAATCAAGGAAAATGAAAACCTGGAAAAAAATATTGCCAATGCATATGATAAATATTTATAAAACAAAATTATTGTAAATCAATAATAAATTGCTGACAGCTACAACAAACAATGGGGCAAAAATTGAATAGGCAGTTCAGAAAAATTGTGATGCATGTAAGTGATAAGCCTGGAAAAAATGCTCAGGAATGAACATCTCATTTCTGTGCCTGGAAGGTTGAGAACTAGAAGCTGGGAGGTAGTGACTCCTTCTCATCTAGAAAAGATTTCTTCTGGCACCCAAACTAATACTAGTTAATTAATTGTACATTTGGGTTTTATAGAGTGAAATTTACAAACAGCAATAACATCTGTTTGGAAGGGAAAACTTTTTTGACTGATCTTAACATTTCAAAAAAATTATTGAATAGCCACAAAAGCATGACATTATTCAGTATTACAAGGTAGCATTAAGGGAAAGCTAGAATGTCTCTTTTTCTTACCAATCAGAAGAAATGAATAAAAATGAATGCTGGGACGCCTGGGTGGCTCAGTTGGTTAAGCAGCTGCCTTCGGCTCAGGTCATGATCCCAGCGTCCTGGGATCGAGTCCCACATCGGGCTCCTTGCTCGGCAGGGAGCCTGCTTCTCCCTCTGCCTCTGCCTGCCACTCTGATTGCCTGTGCTCGCTCCTGTGCTCTCTCTCTCTATCTGACAAATAAATAAATTAAAAAAAAAAAAAGAATGCTTAAATAGAGGCATAAGTGGAAAGAGGTGGCTTAGGAGTGAAGACCACTGTGCGGTTCTAGGCTTGTAAGTAACATCTCTTATATTCCTTCCTATCAAGAGAGTTGTTATGAGAAATAAATACATTGTTTTAATGGAGAAAATTATTATACATTTATGGTTTTTCTCTGGGATCAAATTGAATGTTGGCATCTACATTATTTACACTTTGCTAATTTTTAGGAATCTCCTCCAATGTACATGGAGATATAAAAGGAATATAAGTAATGACATTAAAAATATGTTATCCTTATTAATAGAGGTTTATGCTATTTTAGTAATGTCAGAATGATGAATAGCATGTAATTCAGAGAAGATGGCTTAGAGCAGATATACAGAATTTACATAGAATGGGTTCATCTGGCAATAAATCAAATAAAAATTTCACTTTTATGGTCTTAACGTTTCAAGAAGCTAGTCCTAATTTACAGTTTATTTGCATGATTTGAACATTTTGAACCTTTATTTAATACCAAATTATGTCATTTTGATGTAAATGACTACCATTTTTTATATTACTAAGAGGTTAAAGTTTTCTGATGTATAGTTCTGAAAGGTACTTTTGACACTGAGATAAATTCATGTTTCCAAAAGAAACATTTTGCAATAATTACAATGTCCTGTTTCTCTCCCTATTCATTCACTAGTTTTAAACATAATTCAGACATTTGATACATTCCTTTGAAAGCATGCTTAAATATTATTTACATATACATGTCCAGTATAATTAGGGAAATCCAAAATCTCTGCAGTGCTGGGTTACTGTCCTCTTTTTCCTTTATATTTTCTTATAACACATAGTATAGTTCAGTGGTTTTCAACCCTGGTTGAGCATCAGAATGATCTTTGAAGCTTTTAAAAGTATAGTGAGAGAGAGGCCAGCATCTCCATCCATTCCCACTTAGTCTACAGCTGAGACTAAATCTCCTGGGGTGGGCCCTGTCATTTTTATTTTGAAAAGTCTTCACAGATGATAATGGGACTGGTTAAGACTCTTTAGGTTATAAATTTGAAACAAAACAAAACAAAACAAAACAAAACAAAAACACAACCAAACTCCTTTTGAGTTATCTTGTAAAAGGTGAATTTAAGGATATAGTCATCTCTCACAGAACCAAGCAAGGGTTTGGCGAGGCCCCAGGAATGGACAAGAGCCAGGGCCTTGGAGGATGAAAGGGTGCCTCATAGGGGGCTTCTCTTGAAGTCTGCTTTCCTATCCCTTTTTGTCTTTGCACATCAGCTTCATTCATTTCTATCCTCACAGGCAAGCATTGGCTGTTTCCCAGCTTCTCAGCTTACTTTTCTCCTTTCGAGAAAGTAGATTGATTCTTGAATCTCTTAGTTCCGAAAATAAGTTACCCAGAGGAGGGGTTCATTTGGTGAGTTGCAGTCTCAGTCTAAATCTTAACCTGGGGCCAGATTGTACAATTGTTATTGCTCCCATCAAGATGATGGGAGGGAGCTGGGCAGACAAATCTGCAAGGTCCACTATAAAGGTGTGTCTAGGACTCAGGATCACTGGGTCCTCTGTTTAAACAACAAACATTTACAGGCTCACAACAGGTGTCCCACTGGGCTGGAAATACTAAATTAAACAGGATACATATGGTTCCTGCTTTATAAGATGCTTAAAATATTCTGTTTAATTCTTGATGTTTAGAAAATTATGTTCAATTATAGATTGACTGAACATGTAGTGAGACCAGATGTTGAGAAGGGAGGATTTGGGGTTTTGAAAGGCTGGGTTCTCTTTGTAAGAACACAGTAATCTTATCCTCTTTTATTTTAGTGTCAGTGAAGAGCCGATAGGGACAGTGGTGTGTGTGTGTGTGTGTGTGTGTGTACCCTCACACTACTCTTGGAGAAAAAGAGGGGGAGAGACAAGAGGAGATAGAAAGGAAGGGGGAAAGAGGAAAGGGAAGAAGCAATGGAGTTTTATGTGTATTGCTAAATTCTTCAGCATTTATAGTACTCCTTATATTCTTATTTGTTCTCTACATCACCATGAGAGATGGTTTCCTGCATTTGAGTTGCTCACTCCCCAGGGCTGTGCTCAGGGCCATAAGCTCTAAGGATCCTGAAGGACAATGACCTTCGTCAGTGCCCCCAGGCACTGATGCCTGGAGACTTAAGAAATTATTGATATCACATTGTCATCATTTGTTCCCATTTTGCAGACTATACATACTGATTCCCTATTGCCAAGACTGTATAATCTAAGACGCGGTATACTAACTACTCTATGTGACATTAAAACAATTTTACCTGTGGTGAAAAGGTTTCCCCAGGTGTAGAAACTGAGAAATACAATGTGTAATGACTGAAGAGTTCATGAAAAGCA
This sequence comes from Taxidea taxus jeffersonii, assembly GCA_003697995.1. NCBI lineage: Eukaryota > Metazoa > Chordata > Mammalia > Carnivora > Mustelidae > Taxidea > Taxidea taxus. The sequence goes on along the minus strand of ML108726.1, from coordinate 24,231 downwards.
ACATTGCCAAAAAAAAAAAAAAAAAAGCAACCCAACTATTTTTGGTGAATTCTAAAATTGCCTTTTTATGTGGTCTTATTCTTAAGATTCCAATTTCAGATATCACTTCTATTGGATTTGAACTAATAACTGATTAGACTGAAAGTGTGTCACATCTTTCCAAGGCTCTATTTAACAATCTAAAACACAAGCCTTTCTTGGTTAACTCTCATTCGGAGTGAGGGATTTGTGTGTGTATGTGTGTATACATGCCTGCAAGGGCGTTCACACTGTCCCTTTGTTGACATCATGTTTGGCATGGACAGGCATTATCTGCTTAGACTGTATGTTGGAGGTGAGTCTGAGGATTATGAAGAGCCTTTATAACGTGTCTAAGAGCCTCTATAACATGTCTAACACATCGCAGATGTGTGGAAATGACCATCTTTCCATGTAGTAGGGTCATTCATACCATTAAATTAATGTAATTTAATATACTACACACATGGTAAGACCTGTAAAAGTAGATTTGACTTATATTTTATTTTCTGTTTATTTGGTGGGAATATCTAGAATCCTATCGTAGTAAATGGTTCAAGAAATCCACTTACTGTGCTCCTGTCACATTCAAAGTAATAGCAGCTTCATTAGAGGCATGGAAATAAGAACTTACTGGCTCGTGGTATTCAGAGAGTTCATGAAGGCATTATCAACTAAATAAGATAACAGCATCAGAAATAAAATACTTCAAAAAGTACTTTTTAAGAGTACTTTAAAAAGATGATATAGTTTGTTTTTTTAGATTCAAGTTTTTTTTTTGTTTTTGTTTTTTTATTTGTCAGATAGAGAGCAGAGGAGCGAGCACAGGCAGACAGAGTGGCAGGAAGAGGCAGAGGGAGAAGCAGGCTCACCGCTGAGCCAGGAGCCCGATGTGGGACTCAATCCCAGGACGCTGGGATCATGACCTGAGCCGAAGGCAGCCGCTCAACCAACTGAGCCACCCAGGCGTTCCTAGATTCAAGTTTTTAATTTAGATTCCAGTTAGTTAACATACAGCATAATATTAGTATTATAATATTAATAATTATATTAATAATTAATAATAATATATATTATATTATAATATTATATAATAATATAAAATACTCCATAATATTTTAGGAGTAGAATTTAGTGATTTCATCATTTACGTAGGATAGCTGGTGCTCATCAAAAGTGCCCGCCCCAATCCCTATCACTGATTTAACCCATCTCCCCATCCACCATCCTCCTGCAAACTTCAGTTTGTTCTCTATAGTTAAGAGTCTGTTTAACGGTTTGCTTCTCTCTCTCTCTCTTTTTGCATATGTTCATCTGTTTTGTTACTTAAATTCCACATATGAGTGAAATCATATGGTATTTTTCTTTTTCTGACTTATTTTACTTAGGATAATACACTCTAGCTCCATCCATGTCATTGCAAATGGCAAGATTTCATTCTTTTTATGGTTGAGTAATATTTCATTGTATGTACATACCACTTCTTCTTTATCCATTCATCAGTTGATGGAAATTTGGGCCTCTCCATGATTTGGCAATTGTTGATATTGTTGCTATAAACATCTGAGTGCACATACCCCTGCAAATCAGTATTTTTGGATATTGCCCTGTAATTCTCTCTCTCTCTTTTTTAGGCTCCATGCCCTGTATGGAGCTGAACATGGGGCTTGAATTCACAACCCTGAGATTAAGACCTGAGCTGAGATCAAGAGTCAGACACTTAACCTACTGAGCCATCCAGGTATCCCTTCTGTAATTCTCTTTTTTAGTGGAGACTTTGGTTTTGGAATCCAGGTAATGCTGGCCTCCTAGAGTGAGTTTGGAATTTTTTCCTTCCTTTTCTATTTTTTGGAATAGTTTGAGAAGAATAGGTATTAACTCTTCTTCTTATGTTTGGTAGAATTCCCTTAAGAAGCCATCTGACCCTTGGCTTTTGTTTATTGGGAGATTTTTGATTACTGATTCAATTTCTTTGCTGATTATCAGTCTATTCAAGTTATCTATTTCTTCCCATTTCAATTTTGATAGTTTGTATGATTCTAGAAATTTACCCATATCTTCCAGATTTCCCAGTTTGTTGACATATAAATATTTATAATACTCTCTTAAAATTGTTTGTATTTCTGTGGTGTTGGTTGTGATCTCTCTCATTTGTGATTTCAATTATTTGGGTCCTTTCTCTTTTCTTCTTGCTAACTCTGACTAGGGGTTTATAAGTTTTATTAATTCTTTCAAGAACCAACTCCTGGTTTCATTGATCTGTTCTACTGTTTTATTGTTGTTTGTTTCTATATCATTTATTTCTGTGCTAAGCTTTATTATTTCCTTTCTTCTGCTGGCTTTAGGCTTCACTTGTTTTTTTCCTAGGTGTAAGGTTAGGTTGTATATTTGAGATTTTTCTTGCTTCTTCATGTAGGCCTATATTGCTGTATACTTCCCTCTTTGGATCACTTTTGCTGCATCCCAAAGGTTTTGGACCATCGTGTTTTCATTTTCATTTTTTCCATGTATTTTTCTTCTTCTTTAATTTCCTCATCGACCCATTCATTCTTTAGTAGGATATTCTTTAATTTCCATGTATTTGTGGTCTTTCCAATTTTTTTCTTATGGTTAACTTCCAAGTTTCATCAGTGTTGTGGTCAGAAAATATGCATGGTATGATTTCAGTTGTTTTGTACTTGTTGAGACCTGATTTGTTACCTAGTACGTGATCAGTTTTGGAGAATGTCCCATGTGCAAACAGAATGTGTATTCTGCTGCTGTAGGATGAAATGTTCTTAATATATCTGTTAAGTCCATCTTGTCTAGTGTGTTATTCAAAATCATTGTTTCCTGATTGGTTTTCTGCTTAGATCTGTGCATTCCTGTGAGTGGAGTGTTACAGTTCCCTACTATTATTGTATTTTTATCAATGAGGTCCTTTATGTTTGTTATTAATTGTTTCATGTATTTGGGTGCTCCCATAAATATTTATAATTGTTAGTCTTGTTTAGAGCCAGCATCCAGGTTATCCATTCTCAACAAGTATATCTGCACCTATACTGTAGGGCAGGGGAGAGTAATGATGCCCATTGGCTCTTTTGTCTCCAGAGAGGCAATGCCATCTTCTCAGATACACCCCAAGAAGGAGGAACCTTCTCTCCCAGTGCATCCCAGGGGACCTGCAGATCACCTGTACTCATGGGCTATCCCCTACTCCACAAGAACACTACCATATCCTCAGGGATTCACACTGGCCTTGCCTCAGTCTTCTAAAGATCAAGTCTTTGAGCACTGTTGGTTGTAAAAACAGGAAAATCAGGCCCTCTCAGCCCCAGTAAACAGCTTTGTGGAAGTGTTTTCCTTTCATAATCCCTGTGCACTCTATTCTCTCTCTCTTTCTCTCTCTCCCCTTTCTCTGTGACCAGGGCTCCCTCCCTACTGCAGCACCTGCACCCAGATCATATTTCTACACCTCTTACTTTCCATGATGTGACCTCTTCTCTCCCTGTAGTGCAGTTTGTTCGATTTCTTGGGTACTGAGAATGATTTGAAATTTATCTAGCTATGTTTGAAGTAGAAGGTAAGCCCAGGGTTCTCCTACTACTCTACCAATTTAGCTCCTCCTTCAAAGATAATAATTTTTAAGACTAGAATTTTGAAATTAATGATATATATCCTGTTGCTATTTTAAATAAAAATTATATGAATATAAATACTAACCAATATAATAAATTGGATGTATGTTTTCACTAACATGTATTTTACATTGATGTAGAACATTCTCAAGAGCAAAAAAAATTTTGATTTTTTAGTGCATTTTGTTTTTAATTATTTTTAAAGATTTTATTTATTTATTTGACAGACAGAGATTACAAGTAGGCAGAGAGGCAGGAAGAGAGAGAGAGGAGGAAGCAGGCTCCCTGCCGAGCAGAGAGCCTGATGCGGCGCTCGATCCCAAGACCCTGGGATCATGACCTGAGCCGAAGGCAGAGGCTTTAACCCACTGAGCCATCCAGGTGCCCCTCATTGTTTTTTTAAATTAATTTATTTTTTTTTAATGTCAGTATAATTAACATATAGTGTCATGTTATTTTCAGGTGTACGGTACAGTGATTCAACAATTCTATACATTACTCAGTACTCATCATAAGGGTACTCTTAATCCCTATCACCTATTTTATCCATCATCTACCCACCTTCCCTCTGATAACCATTAGTTTTTCTCTCTATAGCTAAGAGTCTGTTTTTTTTTGTTTGTCTGCTTGTTTTTTTGGTTTGTCCCTTTTTCTCTTTGTTCATTTGTGTTGTGTCTTAAATTTCACATATGAGTGAAATCATATGGTGTTTGTCTTTTTCGACTGACTTATTTCACTTGGGGTTATACACTTTAAAGATTTTTATTTATTTATTTGTCAGAGAGAGAGAGAGAGAGAGAGCGAGCACAGGCAGACAGAGAGGCAGGCAGAGGCAGGCTCCCCGCCAAGCAAGGAGCCCGATGTGGGACTCGATCCCAGGACGCTGGGATCATGACCTGAGCTGAAGGCAGCCGCCCAACCAACCGAGCCACCCAGGCATCCCCGGGTTATACACTTTAGATCTGTCCATGTTGTTGCAAATGGAAGGACTTCATTAATTTTTATGACTGAGTGATATTCCAGTGTGTGTGTGTGTGTGTGTGTGTGTGTGTGCACATTTTCTTTATCTGATCATCTATTGATGAACACCTGGGTGCTTTCTTTCACATTTTGGCTATTGTAAATAACACAATAAACATAGGAATACAATTATCTTTTTGAATTAGTGTTTTTGTATTCTTTGGGTAAATACCCAGTTGTGGAATTATTCAATCATATGATAATTCTATTTTTTAATTTTTTGAGGAATTCTGGACTGTTTTCCACAGTGGTTACATAATGGTTTGCATTCCTACCAATAGTGGACAAGAGTTCATTGTGCTCTTCATAGTTGCTAATACTTGTTCCTTGTGTTTTTTATTTTAGCCACTCTGACAGGTGTGAGGTAGTTATCTCATTTAAGTTTTGATTTGTATTTCTCTGATTATTAGTGATGTTGAGCACCTTTTTGTGTGTCTTTTGGTCATTTGTATATCTTTGGAGAACTGTGTCTTCATGTCTTCTGCCCATTTTTTTTAATTGGATATTTTTGGTATTGATAATGCATTCATTATTTAATCAGTCTATCAAAAAGTCCATTTCCTTTTGTATGTATTCTCTTCTCTCTAATATCCCACTTCCTCTTCTTATATCCCAGTATCCAGTAAAGGACTATCTAGTTGGGCTGCTGTAACAAAATACTATAGACTTTGTTGCTTAAACAATAGTTATTTCCCATAGTTCTGGAGGCTGCAAACTCCAAGATCAAGGTGCTTGCCAGATAGGTTTCATTCCAAGGTGTCTTTGAACATGTTGGCAACTGCCATCTTGCTGTGTGTTCACAGGATTTCTTTCTTTTTTTTTTTTTTTAAAGATTTTATTTACTTATTAGTTAGAGAGAGAGAGAGAGCACAGGCAGACAGAGAGGCAGGCAGAGGCAGAGGGAGAAGCAGGCTCCCTGCCGAGCAAGGAGCCTGATGTGGGACTCGATCCCAGTACACCGGGACCATGACCCAAGCCGAAGGCAGCCGCCGAACCAACTGAGCCACCCAGGTGTCCCACAGGATTTCTTTTTTGTGGGCTTGTGAAAAGAGAGCAAGAAAGAGAGCTCTCTGGTGTGTCTTCTTGTAAGGACACTACTTCTATCAAATCAGGGCCCCGCCCACATGACATCATTTAACCTTAGGTATTTCCTTAAAAAACTCCATCTCCAAATACAGCCACAATGTCTGTGTGTTGTTATGTCCACAGCCCAAATGCTACAACCTCTTTGAAGTCTCTCTTTTTTTTTAAATTTCTATATAGCTTGCCTAGGAAAAATTTCTACCAACCTGAAACAAAATATGTTAAAAAAAAAAAAGGCTTATGACTTTTGAGCCACAGAATAAATCAAAGATGTTTTGTAAAAGACCTTGATTAAATGAACAAAAGCATTCCATATTCAAATACATGGAGAACAGTTAAAATAATGCTTAAGTGTTAATTTGTAACCTTAAATGCTTATCTTAATAAATAGTAAGCTCACTTTACTCAAAATTATGCAAGTTAATGTGAAAATCTGGTTGGAATGGGTAAATTTTTAGGATAAGATAAAATGCATGTACCAAAAGACATATAAAATCCAAACAGAGCATTTTCCATATGAAAAAAGGGAAAAAAAAGGGAAAAGCCATTTGTAAAATAACACATCTCAAGACACTTTCAAAGATTCATTCAAAAACCAAAAAAAGAGATAAAGGGAGAAAGAATATTTGAAAAAAGAAACATTTCCAAATTATTTTCATAAATACCAAGGCCTATGAAAGATAGCACCATATAAGAAAACTAGAAACAAAGCTAATTTTTTGATTTCTGCTACAAAAATGAATAAAAAAAAAGAAGTACCTGAAAGAATAATAATATTGGCAAGTGAAGTTTATTCACTGATGAAAAGATGATCCAGTATTAGGAAATCATCAGTAATCTCCATAAGTGCTAATAATATATTTGATTACATTTAATGAAATTGGAATACCTGGATGTTTATTTAAATGTGATAAAATATACACATGGCCCATCTGAAACCCACAATTATACTTAATGCAAAATAATAAGATATATTTCTGTTAAGTTAGGAATGTAAAAATTATGTTTATTTGGAATATCTAGGAGAATAGATTTATCAAGATGCTGGGTATAATATTAATGTTAAGAAATCAATTTTATCTTATACTTGAAAGCTCCAATCACAGTAACAATATGCTAAATGAAGTATGCAATCACAGCATATCTTGTTAGTTACAGGATGGTGGCTATTTTCTCTGTCATTTCATTTTTTTATGGGCTTAATCTTTTTAACTATTAAACATGGACAAAATCAAATATAAGATGAATTAGAGAGAACTATAAGATGAACCTTGATTTACCTTTCACTGAGCTTTAATAATAATTTATGGTCAATCTCCTTTGATCCAAACTCCAATCCATTCTGCATGCTTCATTGGATTTCTTTTGACTTAAATCCCTAACATCATATAATTTTATATGTAAATACTTGAGCATATATTTCTAAAAGTTACAGAAACTTAGTTTGAACTAATTATAGTAATACTATTATGTGTAAAATATAGTTAACAATAATTCCTAATGTCATTCCTAATGTTCAAATCCTCACAATTGTGTATATACCTCTCCCTTTTATTTTCTCAATTTATTAATTAAACAGCTTTGTTTGTGCCATAGTTCCTTTTGTTTGAATTTAGTGGATCATATCTTCAGCATCATTTAATGTGTTCCTATAAATTTGTAAGTTAGTGGTTGGATCTAGTGACTATATAATTCAGGTTTACATATTTATTTTTTCAGGAAAGTACTTCAAAGATGCTGTTGGGTACTTTCATCAGGAAGCACATATATCTGGTTGTCTCTTTTTGTAATGTTAGCAGCTGTTGATGATCATTGTTTAGACCATTTTTTTTCATTATGAATCACAAAATGGGGATATTCCAATTTTACCAATCTATTTTGATTAGATAGGTTAAATGATGTCTGTTGAACAACAGAAACACTACTTTATTGCCCAAATTCTTTTTGTTGTTGTTGTGTTGGAAGACATACCCTTAACTTCATTTTTCTAAAGTTTACTGTTATTTGGTATTTCCATACTCTTCCCAGCCACAATTGCTTGGCATGTTTTAACTATGCACTAAAAAATATTCAACTTAATCATGTAATTTTGTACTGTTATGTTGAATCATCCCAATCTAAGGCTCTGAGGCAGAAATTTTTATGCAGGAGATTTCATAGGAGTGTTTTGGGGGAAAATAGCTCTGGAAATAAGAGGAGCAGAACTGGGAAGAAAAGATATTGCACTGATGCAAAAAAAAAAATGATATGGGGAGCCAATTATATAGAGGTGGATGATTTTTTTTTTTTAAGATTTTATTTATTTATTAGTTAGAGAGAGAGCGAGCACAGGCAGACAGAGAGGCAGGCAGAGGCAGAAGGAGGAGCAGGCTCCCTGCCAAGCAAGGAGCCCGATGTGGGACTCGATCCCAGGACGCTGGGATCATGACCTGAGCCGAAGGCAGCCGCTTAACCAACTGAGCCACCCAGGCATCCCGGGGTGGATGATTTTCAGAGTTGTCCCAGATTAGTGAAAGAGGGTCAGATCTTAGTATGATGCTGAAACCAATCATTGAATATAGGAAGAAGGAAGGGGAAGCCATCTGTGTTGAGGGCAACACTTGGAGAGGTGTGATGTCAGCAAGCGATATCCCTTGTAACTGAGGCCTCAGGCCTGAAGGGCAATTTTGGTGGTGCATCATAGCATTTTGTATAATCTTACCTGTGCTATTCAAGTCCATTTGCATCATGTAGTAAGTTCAGCCCATCAAAAATACCTTCCCTAGGATAAGGGGAACAGTCACAAGGAGTAGGTTAGTGGAAAGAACTCAGCTTCCAATATTTGCAACTGATCTTGAGGATACAAGTGATGCTCATTATCTCTCTCATCTATGACTCACGCTAAATTCCATAACCCTCAGCTAGGATCTCTTCTAATCTAGGTCACTTATAAAATGGGATAAACCAGGCCTCCATACCTGGAGGGTCTGAACTTCTATTTGCAATGGTCTTTTCAGGTGGGGG
>ML108726.1:0-10490 GCA_003697995.1 Taxidea taxus jeffersonii | reverse complement strand
GTCCTTCTATCTAAAAAGACATTTGCAGATATCTTCTCCCATTCTGTAGGTTGTCTTTTGGTTATGTCAGCTGTTTCCTTTGTTGTGCAAAAGCTTTTTATCTTGATGAAGTCCCAATAGTTCATTTTTTATTTTGTTTCCTTGCCTTTGGAAATGTGTCTAGCAAGTTGCTGCAGCTGAGGTAACAGAAGTTGCTGCTGGTGATCTCCTCTAGGATTTTGATGGATTCCTGTCTCACATTCAGGTCTTTCATTCATTTTGAGTCTATTTTTGTGTATGGTGTAAGGAAATGGTCCAGTTTCATTCTTCTGCATGTGGCTGTCCAATTTTCCCAACACTATTTGTGGAAGAGACTGTCCTTTTTCCATTGGATATTTCTTCCTGCTTTGTCAAAGAATAGTTGACCATAGAGTTGAGAGTCTATTTCTGGGTTCTGTATTCTGTTCCATTGATCTATGTGTCTGTTTTTGTGTCAGAACCATACCGTCTTGATTAAAGCTTTGTAATATAGCTTGAAGTTTGGCATTGTGATGTCACCAGCTTTGGTTTTCTTTTCAATGTTCCTTTAGCTAAAGGATTTTTAAAAAAATATATATATATTCTCACCATTTACTTCCTTGTCTGCTGAAGCAATCACTAGCATATCTGAGCCATGAGAACTCCCAAGCACCAGCATATCTCAGAGAAACTATAAAGCCATTCTTTCCACCTCCACTCCGTGAGAATTCCATATAAAACCAGACAGCTGGCAGGTGACCATTGACCATCCCATCTTCAGAAATGGTGGCTAAGATTCAAGTGCTGGAGGAAGACTCCAGGTCACATCCTGTCTGTGCTTTCTCTGCTGTGTGACCCTGGGAAAATCCCATGAGCTATCAGGAGTCATTTCTGGTTCCATATGAGTTTTAGGATTATTTGTTCCAGCTCTGTGAAAAAAGTTGTGTTGGTATTTTGATAGGGATTGCTTTGAATGTTTAGATTGTTCTAGGTAGCATAGACATGTTCACAGTATTTGTTGTTCCAATCCATAAGCATGGATTTTTCCATTTCTTTGTGTCTTCTTCAGTTTCTTTCATGGGTATTCTGTTGTTTTCTGAGTACAGATCCTTTGCGTCTTTGCTTAGGTTTGTTACTATTTATCTTATGGTTTTCGGTGCAATTGTAAATGGGATCGACTTTTTCTGTTTTATTGTTAGTGTATAGGAATGCAACAGATTTCTGTTCACTGATTTTATATCTTACCACTTTGGTGAATTTTGTTGAGTTCTACCAATTTTGGGGTGAAGTCTTTTGGGTTTTCCACATTGAGTATTGTATCACCTGCAAAGAGTGAGAGTTCAAATTCTTCTTTGTCGATTTGGATGCCTTTTATTTCTTTTTGTTATCTGATTGCTGAGGCTAGGGCTTCTAGAATGATGTTGAACAGTGGTGAAAGTGGACATCCCTGCTGTGTTCCTGATGAATGATATTCTCTGTGAGCTTTCACATATGGCTTTTAAGACACTGAAGTATGTTCCCTCTATCCCTCACTCTACATAGAGTATCATATCATCTGCTGAGAGTGAGAGTTTGAATTCTTATTTGGATAGTGGACATCCCTGCTGTGTTCCTGATGGATGACACTATATCCATACACGGTGAGGAGTTTTAATTAAGAAAAGATGGTGTACTTTGTTAAATGATTTTTTGCATTTATTGAGAGTATCATATGGTTCTTGTCCTTTCCTTTATTAATGTAGTGTATCATATTGATTGATTTGCAGATGTTGAACCACTCTTGCATTCTAGGAATAAAGCCCAGTCGGTTGTGGTAAATAATCCTTTTAATGTACTGCTAGATCCTATTGGTTAGTATCTTGGTGAGTATTTTTGCATCAATGTTCATCAGGGATATTGGTCTGTAATTCTTATTTGTAGGGTCTTTGTCTGGTTTTGGGATCAAGGCAATGCTAGCTTCATAGAATGTGTTTGGAAGTTTACCTTCCATTTCTATTTTTTGGAACAGTTTCAGAAGAATAGGTTTCAATTCTTCTTTAAATGTTTGGTAGAATTCCCCTGGGAAGCCATCCAGTCCTGGACTCTTGTTTGTTGGAAGATTTTTGCTCCAATTTCCTTACTGGTTATGGATCTGTTCAGGTTTTCTATTTCTTCCTGTTTCAGTTTTGGTAGTTTATAAGTCTCAAGGAATCCATTCATTTCTTTCTGATGACCTAATTTTTTGGGATACAATTGTTTATAAAATATTCTTATAATTGTTTGTATTTCTTCTGTGTGAGTTTTGATCTCTCCTCTTTCATTCATGATTTTATTTATTTAGGTTCTTTCTCTTTTCTTTTTGATAAGTCTAGCCAGGGGTTTATTAATCTTATTCTTTCAAAGAACCGGGTCCTAGTTTCATTGAGCTGTTCTACTGTTCTTTTGATTGATATTTCATTAATTTCTGTTCTAATCCTTATTAATTTTCTTCTCCTGCTGGGTTTAGGCTTTATTTCATATTCATTTTCCAGCTCCTTTAGTTATAAGGTTAGGTTATATATTTGAGACCTTTTTTATTTCTTGAGAAAGGCTTGTGTTGCTATAAACATCCTGCTTAGGACCACCTTTGCTGCATCCCAAAGGTTTTGAACAGTTGTGTTTTCACTTTTGTTTGTTCCCATTAATTTTTAAAATTCTTCTTTAATTTCCTCATTGACCCATTCATTCTTTAGTAGGATGCTCTTTGCCTCCATGTAATTGAGTTCTTTCCACATTTCCTCTTATGATTGAGTTCCAGTTTCAAAGTATGGTGCTCTGAAAATATGCAGGGAATGATGGCAGTCTTTTGGTAACAGCTAAGACATGATTTGTGACCCAGTATGTGATCTCTTCTGGAGAATGTTCTACGTGCACTCAAGAAGAACGTGTATTCTGTTGCTTTAGGTTGGAATGCTCTGAATATATCTGTGAAGCCCCTCTGGTCTAATGTGTCATTCAAAGCCTTTCTTTCCTTGTTGATCTTCTGCTTAGATGATCTGTCCATTGCAGTGAGTGGGTTGTTAAAGTCCCTTACTATAATTGTATTATTATCAATGAGTTTCTTTAAGCTTGTTATTAATTGGTTTATATAATTGGCTGCTCCCATGTTAGGAGCATAAATATTTGCAATTCTTAGATCTTCTTGCTGGATAGACCCTTTAATTATGATATAGTGTCTTTCCTCATCTCTTATTACAGTCTTTGGTTTAAAATCTAATTTGTCTGATACAAAGATTGGTACCCTACCTTTCTTTTGAAATCCATTAGGATGGTAAATGGTTTTCCACCCCCTCACTCTAAATCTGTAGGTGTCTTTGGGTCTAAAATGACTCTCTTGAAGACAGCATATTGATGGGTCTTGCTTTTTTATCCAATCTGATACCCTGTATGTTTTGATTGGGGCATTTAGCCCACTTACATTCTGAATAACTATTGAAAGATATTAATTAGTTGTATTACTATACAGTAATACAATACCATTGTATTAATACATTAATACATTAATATTACTAATTAATACACTGTAACAATTAATATTATTATAATTAGTAATAATTAATATTACTAATTAATACATTGTATTAATTAGTTGTATTACTGTACAGTAATACAATACCATTGTATTACTATAAAGTCACTGTTTCTGTATATTGTCTTCATTCCTTTCTGTTCTATGTTACTTTGGGCTCTCTCTTCATTTAAAGGATCCCTTTTAGTATTACTTGCAGGGCTGGTTTAGTGATCAGAAATTGTCCTAGTTTCTGTTTGTCCTGGGAGGTTTATATCTCTGCTTTTATTTTGAATGACATCTTAGCTGGATAAAGTATTCTTGGCTTCATCTTTTTTCTCATTTAGCACCCTGAATATATCAAGCTAGTCTTTTCTGGCCTACCAGGTCTCTGTGAATAGGTCTGCTGTCACTCTAATGTTTCTGCCTTTGTAGGTTATAGATTTCTTGTCTCAAGCTGCTTTCAGGATTTTCTCCTTGTTTCTGAGATTTGTAAGTTTCACTGTTATATGTCAGGGTGTTGAACTATTTTTGTTGATTTTAGGGGGGTTTTCTCTGCTTCCTGGACTTGAATGCCTGTTTCTTTCCCCACATTAGGGGAGTTCTTAGTTATAATTTGCTCCAATACATTCTGTCCCCTTCTCTCTCTTTCTTCTCTCTCTGGTATCCTAATTATTCTGATTGTTTTGCTTAATGTTATCACTTATCTCTTGAATTCTCCCTTTATGATCCAGTAGTTGTTTATCTCTCTTTTATTCAGCTCCTTTATTCTCCATCATTTTGTCTTCTGTATCATTAATTCTCTCTTCTGCCTCATTTATCCTAGTAGTTAGAGCCTCCATTTTTTATTGTATCTCCTTAATGGCCTTTTTGATTGACTTGATTAGATTTTAGTTATTTTATTTCTCCAGAAAGGGACTTTCTTGTGTTTTCTGTGCTTTTTTCAAGCCAATCTAGTATCTGTAATCATTATTCTGAACTCTATTTCTGACCTGTTACTTATATCCAAACTGATTAGGTCCTTGGTAGTCAGTACCTTCTCCTATTCTCTTTTTTGAGGTGAGTTTTTCTGTCATGTCATTCTTTCCACAGAATGATAGATGAATGGGAAAACAAAATGCCTAAATGACAACAATGACCCCAGAGACATATGCAGTAAACAAATCAGAAGAGACCCAAAACATTAAAAAAAATTAAAAAAGAATATAATCAGACAGTTGAACAGAATGGAGCAATACACTGGATTCTCTGTGTATTTTGGTCTGTTTGTTAGAAAACTGATCCCAAAATTGTAAAGGAAGAGAAACTTATGTATGTGCAAACACAAAATTAAAAATAATGAAAGGATAGATTGTTCATGTAAAAATGTAAATTAAAAGATCCAAAACAACTAATATCAACAGACAGGTGAACATAACAGAAGAATACATTATATCCTAAGTGTATTATGGTCCTTTTATTAGAAGAAACTACATCTCAAATTGTAAATAGGGAAAAACATATATATACAAAAATAAAATTAAATACATTGCAAGGATAGACTGTAACTGTAAAAATGAAAATTAAAAAAGACTTTAACAAAAAGAAAAAAAGAGAGTGAGAGAATATGATCAGAAAGAAAAACTTATATAAATACAAATATAAAATTAAATACAATGAAAGGAAAGAATGTAACTGTAAAAATGAAAATTAAAAGAGGCTAAAAAAAGAGTTGATAAAATAAGAAGTTGGTTGAAAAATGAAAGAGAAAAAAATTAAGTTTGAAAGACTAAGTAATGATGGGAAAAAAATCATAAATTCTATATTACTATTTTCTCCTAGTGCTGGACTTTTGCAGTTCTCTATGATCGGTAAACTTGGTCTTAGCTGGATGTTCTTTCTGATCTTCTGGGGGAGGGGCCTGTCGTGCTGATTCTCAGGTGTCTTTGTCCCAGGCTGAATTGCACCATGCTTGCCAGAGAGCTAGGCTAAGTAAACTGCTGTGGATTACTCTATGTGGCTTTTGTTCTCTGAAGGCTCTCTGCATAGCTTTAGAGGATGAGAATGAAAATGGCAGCCTCCCAATCTCCAGCCCCAGCTGAGAGCCCAGTTCCTCACTCCTCAGTGTGCCCTCAAGGGAAAAGCAGTCAATTACTTCTGTCTCCCTGGTCTCCATCGGCACTCTGTGCTCTCCCAGCCTGTGACCTGGTGTTTCTGTCTCAGGCATGTGATCCCGTTTCAAGTCTCCAAACCCTGCAGACTCCTGCAGTGTGCACCTGTGCTGCTCCTTCCCTGAGAATCTTGCCACAGTTCTGCTACTCCTTGGGCTGCATTCTACACTCTCTTCTTCATTGGAGCAAGAAGCCTGCAAAATACACTTTACAGAATTGCATATCATCTAACTTCTGATCGGCTTGTGCCAGTGAGAACATACAGATGAAAGACTGAAAGGCAGAAAGAAGGCAGAAGCTATTTATATTCTGCTTCTATCAGTGATTGCCAGCAGTAGTAGCAGCAGGTGACTGAAAACAGGATCCATGTTCCCTCAGGATCAGGGTAATTCCAATAGCATCAATAAAACTGAGGGCTTCTGAATTGACAGCAGTCCAGTTTTAAATGCAGCAGGAGCAAAGGCATCACTTCTGGCATTTCAGTGACACATGCAGTCTTATTCCTTCCAGCCTGAAGGAGGAAGCAGCTTCCAGATCTCTTTTCCCTCTTTGCTCTCTATTCCCTCATGATTTTTTTTCTTTTACCTCTGCTCCTCTAGTCCCCTATCCAATTCTCTGTAATATGTGTCTCTTGCTTGAAATATCTAGAGGTTTCTCTTTTCTTGATGGGATACTAAACAATTCAACAAGGAAGCATTAATTCAGAGTAAGAAACACAAAGCATAAACTAGCACTTATGGAGACTATGCACGTTGCAAATAATCTAGGTGAATGAGTTGCAAAAAACAAATATGGTCTTTAAGTAGAATTATAAGGAATTACGTTTTCTCCAAGGATGTATGTTTATTTCATGGAGCCTGGGTTGTGTTTCCTCTTGCTGCCGAAATCAGGTAGTTTAACAGTATTTACTACACAATGTAGTCTGATGATCCTAAATAAAAAAAACTCTAGATCTGACATCAGTACTCTCCATGTTTATTTTTGATGGCTTAGCCGCTTGGTTTTAATGAGCCACTTGCTCAGGAACCAGGAAAGGAAGCCTTGATTTTAATGAGTCATCCTCTAAGGGGCAAGAATGCAGGTAGGAGGCTATATAAAAGAATCTCACATAAAGCAAGGAGGGAAAAGATGGCTTCAGAGAAAAGAAACATAATTCCATAATGTAAAAAAAAGTTAGGAGAGAGAGGAAAAAAATGATGTACAAAATAGATTGGAAGAAAAAAACAAAAATAATGCACAAAGTAGATTAAATAAAAAGCATAAAATATAATTTTAGAAATGAATTCAAATATATCCATCAGCATTCAATATCAATAGATTAACCCCCCCAACAGATAATAAAAATAGCCAAATTGGATGAGGAAAAAGATGTGATTTTTGCACAATTTAACAAAATCATTCCCGAAGTATAATATAGTTAGAGAAAAGTTGAAAATGAAAGCATTTAATTTAATTAATAAAACAATTTCTCAAAGCAATTCCTCTAAGCATAATAGCAAATACTTCTTAATACCTCACATATCAACATTTCTTTTTTTGAAAAAACATTAATACATTCCTAAAGACAACGACCTTTTTCTTTCAAGTAGTTCACTTTTGCTACTCCCTAATATTTACCCATCAGAAATACTCTTTGATTGTATTTAATAATTTCTTGTCCAACACTTTTGGTTTCCTACAACTTAAAAAAACCTTTTTATTTATAACGCTTTTGTTGCAAAACTCCACCTTGTTTAAACTTTGGCAGTTTATTTAAGCTGAGAAGAACTATAAGCCACAGAATATTATTATAGAAAAACACATTATGCACTTTAAATTTATTGCTAAGAATAAGTGGCAGTAGCAGCCCTGCCAGATACTCTTATTTTATTTTATTCCCATTTTCCAAGAGTTTCTTACATGCTCATGCCTTCCTACAAAACTGTAGTGACTATCTTGCTTTATTCATTCTCAACTAATGACTCTGCTTTGTATTGAAGAAAAAAATAATAAAAGTGAACTATTTCTTTTTACAACAAAATCTAGTATTCTGTCTTCATGGGAACTCACATATCTGGCTAAGATAGCCTCCAAAGATGGCCTCCAATGAGTCTAATTTCTGTCATTACAGTTACTTGTGTAGTCCCTGCCCACTTGTACCTGCGCTTTTTTGGTGTGACCAGCAGAATACAAAAAAGTAGTGGTATGTCACTTCAAGATTAGTTTATAAAAATATTGTTACTCTCTTCTTTCTCTATCTTTCTGTACTTGTTCTGAGGAAGCCAGCTCATGGACAGCCTTATGGAATGACCCACCCAGTGAAGAACTGCAACTGTTTTACCAACAAACACGTGTGCTTGGAATGAATCCCTTAGGACCAGTCCTGTTTTTAGAGATAATATACATAGCTAGCAGCTTGATAGCAACCTTGTAAGAGACATTGAGCCAAGGCAACCCAGGACAGTATGCTCTCGATTCTGCTTCTCAGATCCTGTATAAGGTAATAAGTATTAGTTATTTTAACCTACTAAGTTTGAAGGCAATTTTGAGTACTGACTTAACAGAATTATGTGGGAGTGATTTGGAATCAGGCCATTGAGTAGAACTGGGAAAAACTTTAAGGATTTTGATAATACTGTAAGTTAAGGGGCACCTGGGTGGCTCAGCAGGTTAAAGCCTCTGCCTTCAGCTCAGGTCATGATCCCAGGGTCCTGAGATGGAGCCCCACATAGGGCTCTCTGCTCATCGGGGAGCCTGCTTCCCCTGCCCCCATCTCTCTGCCTGCCTCTCTGCCAACTTGTGATCTCTCTCTGTCAAATAAATAAAATCTTAAAAAAAAATACTGTAAGTTAAATGATCAAATGCCTTGAACACACTATTATGGAATTTTGGAGTCTGCCTTGAATACGCCTTTATAAAATTCGGAATTCTGAGGAGGCTGCTGGCAAGGTCTTAAAGTGAGAAATATATTGCTGGAGATCGGGAGAAAGGGGTAGTGGTAGAAAGTTTTATCAACCTTGTTGCCTATAGTATTGTGCAAATTAGACAATGTGCTCAAATTTACTGGGTGATATAGCTAAGGAAGTTTATAACTGCAGGGTTGAAAATGTCCCCTGTGTTTCTCTTGCTGACGATAGTAAAATGCAAAGTGAGAAAGATAAGCTAATGGGAGGACCATTAAATTAAAAAAAAAAAAGCTGGGACTTGCTGATTTGGGAGATTATAGCTTTTTCAGATGAAAAAGAATGCTAAAAATAAGGAATGGTTTCCAAGAAAAGAGCAAATCCAGCAAACTCTTAGGAAAGCATGATAAAGCTTAAGATATGATTGTAAAACCAGTTTTTGATATATGGCTTATACAAAACACTGTAAAAGGGTATTCCTCAGATTCTCTCAATTGCAAAATAGGGCTTTTTAAGCTTAAGGTTGTTGTTCCTTAGTCTTCTCAGCAAAAGCCCAAAGAGAAGGGCTTATCTCAAATAGATTTGTGTGGTTGGCTGAAATATATTCACAGGAGATCACGATATTTTTAATGAATTATATTATCAGAAATACTGATAGCTTAGCTTGAAAAGATTGAAACATTGTCAGAAATGACATATTGCTCTTTTTTCTCCAAGTGCCCAAGTAGAGACTTAAGATTATTGATTTTAGATCTTCTTTTCTTATGTATTTAAGTCTGTACACTTTCCTGTAAACACTGCTTCCAGTGCTTTCTACCAATTTTGGTAAATTATATTTTCACTTAAATTTAGTTAAAAATATTAATGTCTTATGAAACTTCCTTATTGAGACTGCATTGCATATAAGTGTGTTGTTTAATGTTCAGATATTTGGAGGGGTGTTTTCAACTTTCTGTTATTAATAAGTATTGACTTCTAATTCATTTTCATTGTGGTATGAGAATATACTTTGCATTATTTATTTTTAAGCTGCTAAAGGGTATATTTTATTCCCTATAACATGGTCTGTTATGGTAAATGCTCCATGTGAGTTTGAGAAATATATGTATTCTGTTGTTTAATGGAATACTCTATAAATGTCAATGAGATCAAGTTGATTTATAGTTCTGTTCATGTCATCTATATCCCTACTGATTTTCTGCCTGCTTGATTTATCACTTACTGAAAGAAGGTTGCTGATGTCTGACTATAATGGTGAATTGTCTGTTTCTCCTTGCAATTCTATTGGTTTTTGTTTCATGTGTTTTGACACTGTTGTTAGGTACATACATGTTAAGGATTGTTATGTCTTTATGGACAATTGACCTCTTTATCATTATGAAATGCCTCTTTATTCCTCATAGTGTTCCTTGTTCTGAAGTCTATTTTGCCTAAAATAAAAGGAGCTATTTCAGCTTTATTTTGATTATTATTAACACGATATTTGTTTCCCCATCCCATTACCTTTAATCTATTAACAGAGTCTTTATATTTAACATAGGTTTCTACAGATAGCATACAGTTAGGTCTTTCTGTCTGGGTCTTTGGGTCTGTTGTTACCCTGACAATCTCTGTCTTTTCTTTGGCATATTTAGACCATTTGCATTTAAACTGATTATGGATAGAATTGCATTAATATCTACCATATTTGTAACTACTTTCTATTGATTGTATCTTCCTTGCTTCTTATTTTCCTTTTCCTCTTTTTCTGCCTTTTCTGGTTTTGAGTAAGTATTTTATGTAATTCCATTGTTTTCTCTCTTATATCTTCTCTAATGTCTGTAAACTACTGATCAATGTACTTTCTCCATAATTTTGTCTTTTACAGACTCTCACATAGTTGGAATCATATAGTATGTGGTCTTTTCAGAGCGGCCTCTTTCACTTGGCAATATA
>ML108725.1:0-62719 GCA_003697995.1 Taxidea taxus jeffersonii | reverse complement strand
ACTGTTTCAATCTCCTTACTGGTTATGGGCCTATTCAGGTATTCTATGTCTTCCTGGTTCAGTTTTGGCAGTTGATATGTCTCTAGGAAAGCATCCATTTCTTCCAGATTGTCAAATTTATTGGCATAGAGTTGCTCATAATATGTTCTTATGATTGTTTGTATTTCTTTGGTGTTGGTTGTGATCTCTCCTCTTTCATTCATGAATTTATTTATTTGGGCCCTTTCTCTTTTCTTTTGGATAAGTCTGGCCAGGGGTTTATCAATCTTATTAATTCTTTCAAAGACTTACCAGCTCCTAGTTTCTTTGATTTGTTCTATTGTTTTTTTGGTTTCTATTTCACTGATTTCTGCCTTGATCTTTATGATTTCTCTTCTCCTGCTGGGTTTAGGCTTTCTTTGTTGTTCTTTCTCGAGCTCCTTTAGGTGTAGGGTTAGGCTGTGTATTTGAGACCTTTCCTGTTTCTTGAGATAGGCTTGTATCGCTATATATTTTCCTCTCAGGACTGCCTTTGCTGTGTCCCACAGATTTTGGACCATTGTGTTTCCATTATCATTTGTTTCCATGTTTTTTTTTCAATTCTTCTTTAATTTCCTGGTTGACCCATTCATTCTTTAGAAGGACGCTGTTGAGTTTCCATGTATTTGTGCTCTTTCCCAATTTCCTCTTGTGATTGAGTTCTAGCTTCAGAGCATTGTGGTCTGAAAATATGCAAGGAATGATCCCAATCTTTTGATACAGGTTGAGACCTGATTTAGGACCCCAGATGTGATCTATTCTGAAGAATGTTCCATGGGCACTAGAGAAGAATGTGTATTCTGTTGCTTTGGGATGGAATGTTCTGAATATATCTGTGATGTCCATCTGGTCCAGTGTGTCATTTAAGACCTTTATTTCCTTGTTGATCTTTTGCTTGGATGATCTGTCCATTTCAATGAGGGGTGTGTTAAAATCCCCTACTATTATTGTATTCTTGTCAATGTGTTTCTTTGATTTTGTTATTAATTGGTTTATATAGTTGGCTGCTCCCATGTTAGGGGCATATATATTTAAAATTGTTAGATCTTCTTGTTGGACAGACCCTTTGAGTATGATATAGTGTCCTTCCTCATCTCTTATTATAGTCTTTGGCTTAAAATCTAATTGACCTGCTATAAGGATTGCCACCCCAGCTTTCTTCTGATGTCCATTAGTATGGTATATTGTTTTCCACCCCCTCACTTTCAATCTGGAGGTGTCTTCAGGTCTAAAATGAGTTTTTTGCAGGCAGCATATGGATGGGTTTTGTTTTTTTTATCCATTCTGAAGCGCTGTGTCTTTTGATTGGGGCATTTAGCCCATTTACATTCAGGGTAACTATTGAGAGATATGAATTTAGTGCCATTGTATTGCCTGTAAGGTGATTGTTACTGTATATTGTCTCTGTTTCTTTCTGATAATACTTTTAGGGTCTCTCTTTGCTTAGAGGACCCCTTCCAATATTTCCTGTAGAGCTGGTTTGGTGTTTACAAATTCTTTCAGTTTGTGTTTGTCCTGGAAGCTTTTTATCTCTCCTTCTATTTTCAATGATAACCTAGCTGGATAAAGTATTCTTGGCTGCATGTTTTTCTCGTTTAGTGCTCTGAATATATCATGCCAGTTCTTTCTGGCCTGCCAGGTCTCTGTGGATAAGTCTGCTGCCAATCTAATATTTTTACCATTGTATGTTACAGACTTCTTGTCCCGCGCTGCTTTCAGGATTTTCTCTTTGTCTCTAGGACTTGTAAATTTTACTATTAGAAGACGGGGTGTGGACCCATTCCTATTGATTTTGAGGGGAATTCTCTGCACCTCCTGGATTTTGATGCTTGTTCCCTTTGCTATATTAGGGAAATTCTCTATAATAATTCTCTCCAATATACCTTCTGCTCCTCTCTCTCTCTTTCTTCTTCTTCTGGAATTCCAATTATTCTAATGTTTCATCTTATGGTATCACTTATCTCTCGAATTCTCCCCTCATAATCCAGTAGTTGTTTGTGTCTCTTGCTCAGCTTCTTTATTCTCTGTCATTTGGTCTTCTATATCACTAATTCTTTCTTCTGCCTCATTTATCCTAGCAGTAAGAGCCCCCATTTTTTATTGCACCTCATTAATAGCTTTTTTAATTCCAACTTGATTAGATTTTAGCTCTTTTATTTCTCCAGAAAGGGCTTTTATTTCTCCCGACAGGGTTTCTCTAATATCTTCCATGCCTTTTTCGAGCCCGGCTAGAACCTTGAGAATCATCATCTTGAATTCCAGATCTGACATATTACCAATGTCTGTATTGATTAGGTCCCTAGCCTTTGGTACTGCCTCCTGTTCTTTTTTTTTTGTGGTGAGTTTTTCCGCCTTGTCATTTTGTCCAGATAAGAATATATGAAGGAGCAAATGTAATACTAAAAGGGTGGCAAAGACCCCAGGAAGATGTGCTTTAACCAAATCAGAAGAGACCCCCAAATCGGGGGTGTGGGGGGAAGGGGGTAAAAAGAAGTTCAGAAAAGAGAAAAAAAAATTTTTTAAAAGAGAACACAAATAAAGAAAAAATATATATATATATGTATATATATGTATATACATATATATATATATATTAGACTGGTGACTAGAACAGAGTCACCCACTTAATTTTGGGAGTATTTTGGTCTCTTAGAAGAAACTATCTCCCAAAATTTTAAAGAATGAAAAAC
This sequence comes from Taxidea taxus jeffersonii, assembly GCA_003697995.1. NCBI lineage: Eukaryota > Metazoa > Chordata > Mammalia > Carnivora > Mustelidae > Taxidea > Taxidea taxus. Next base: position 60,011 of record ML108725.1, on the reverse strand, counting down.
ATATATAAGGGTAAACACAATGAAGGGATGAAATATGACTATAAAGATGAAAAAAAAAAATTTTTTTTCTTTTTCTAACAAAGGAGTTGATAAGGTAAGTTGGTGGGGAAAATTAAAAAAAAAAAAAGTGGAGAGAACTTCCTTGGGCTGGAGTCTAGATCAAGCCCAGTACTAGATTTGGGGTGTATTTTGATCTACTAGAAGAAGTTGTATCCAAAATTTTTTAGAAGAAAACAAAAAACCCTATGTGTATACAAAGAATAAAGTTAGATACAGTGAAGGATAAAATATAACTATACTAATAAAGGGTCAAAAAAGATTTTTTTAAGAAAGTTATTGAGATAAACTGGTTAAAAAACGTTAAAAGAGGAAAGGGTAAAAGTTTAAAAAAATTAGCAGAAGAGAAAAAAAATTTTTAAAAATTAATTAACTTTGCCAGACTAAAGATTCATGGGGAGAAAGCCAAGAATTCCATGCTTTGCTTTCTCCTCTGGAATTCCACTGTTCTACTTGGTAAGTGAACTTGGTCTTGGCTGGATTTCTTGTTGATCTTCTGGGGGAGGAGCCTGTTGTAGTGATTTTCAAGTGTCTCTGTCCCAGGCGGAATTGCACCGCCCTTACCAGGGGCCGGGCTAAGTCATCCTCTCAGGTTCGCTTTCGGGAGCTTTTGTTCCCTGAACGCTTTCCGTAGAGTTCCGGAGGACGGGAATGACAATGGCGGCCTCCCAATCTCCGGTTCGGAGGAGCTGAGAGCTCGGGGCCCCAGTCTTCAGTGCGCCTTCAGAGAAAAGCGTTTAATCACTCCCGTCCCCCCAGCCTCCAGCCCCGCTTGGAGAAAATCGCGCGCAATCAGTCCCGTCTCACTGGCCTCTGGCTGCGCTCCGAGGTCACCCAGCCTGTGACCAAGCGTCTCTGTCTCTGGCACAGAGTCCCACCTGGAGTCTCCGAACCCCGCAGATCTCTGGGCTCTCCCAGGTCAGAGTCTCCCCAGAACTTGAGGGACCTCATGCACAGAGCACCGGCCCGTGTTACAGATTACGGATCACGGTAACTCTGAGTTGAGAGCTCACTGCTCGGCTCTGTCTCCACAGCCGGCTTCCCCACTCTAATACTGTGAGCTCTGCGACACTCAGACACCCCCGATCCTTCTGTGACCCCGCGGGACCTGAGTCTTCACTCCAGTTTTTAGCCTCTGGAGTGATGTCCCTCCGTGGAGCCGACTTTTAAATGTCCTGATTTTGTGCTCCGCCGCGTGCCGGGAGCCGGCCCCTCCCCCCGGGGTCTATCTTCCCGTCGCGTTGGATTCACTTCTCCGCTGGTCCTACCTTTTAGAAAGTGGTCGATTTTCTGTTTCTAGAATTGTTGCTCTTCTTCTCTTCCTACTTGTGATCTCTGTCTGTCAAATAGATAAATAAAAATCTTTTTTAAAAAATGACCATTTAATGAATATGACTAATTATATTAGTGGGTGTGTAATAAAAAAAGAAGCAAGTATGAAAATTTAAGTATGTGTCACCACTGTGGAACATTTTATAAACAATACAAAAAACTAATGAAAGTTTTTAGAATTAATACAATATGTTTTTAAAACTAGTAATAATTCTTTTATTGCGAGTAGCCTCCATACATTGTCTATAATTAATCTAACTAGAAGATGAGAAAATTTTGTCAACCACAACTCAAGTATCATCTTCTCTACCAAGCCACGCGGATGCCCATAAGACAGAATTAGATGTTCTTTCTTTCTGCTCCGGTAGGGTGTATGCTGTAAGGCTAAGTAATTGTTATTTACCATCAGTCTATGTCTACAGATATGATATAATGGAATTAATATAGATGTTAGAGTCAAATCAGATTCGAATCCCAAAATAACTAAATTGCTGCTTGAGTGACCATAGATGAGCAAAATAAACATGAACCTCAGCAAGAGGCGCACAACAACAATTTTAGTATTCTTGTATATGCTTGTATGCGCAGTAGTGTTATAATGTTACTGCGTATGTTTATGTGTGTACAATGGCAATACGGTAGTATTGTGACTAAGACAGGAAAATTGCTGGGTGCCTGGCTGGCTCAGTCCATGGAACACGCAACTTTTGATCCTGGGGTTGTGAGTTCGAGCCCCATGTTGGGTATGGAGATTACTTAAAAAAATAAAATCTAAGAAAAAAAAAAAAAGACTAGGGGAAATTGTATATGTTGCCACCTGGAACATAGCAGGTGCTTAATAAAGATTATATAAACATTCCCTCCTCTTACCTGGATGCTAAGTAAGCTATTTTATCAATTTCATTATATATTTGCCATATAATGCTACATAAATGTTGTAAGAGAAAAGTGGAAAAGAGTAAATTATGAATGCCTTCAGAGTTGTTAGTATTTCCCATCTTGTTTTGGTAAGTCATTGTTAATACTCACTTTCTGCTTGACTTGGCTAGAGATGCTGTTTTGACACCAGTGTTTGAAAAAAATGAAAATGACTGAGCAATTTCTGACCCTTGCAAAATGTTCCTGGTGCTTCTTCTTCATCATTGACAGGGAGAAACTAATGTCCAGCACTGCAGAGCTGGGTAAAGATGAAACATTGGCCCAGACAGAAAGATCCTGCCCCACCTGTTCCTAGGGGTGGGGATACTGGGGGTGCTGAGGCTCTGACACATAGGGAGTCACCAGTCCCAGCCCACCATCTAACTGGATTTCTCACCACCCATTTCACACCTTCTCACACTGGCCAAACCAGATGGCAGCCAGTGTCTAAACCTGCCAAGGACTTTCCACCCAAGATGTCTCCTGCCTCAATCGCATTTCTTCCATGTTTTGGCTTGCATCCTTTGCAACTCAATTCGGTTCCCATTTTGCCCAGAAAATTTTTTCTGAATCATCTTTCTCTTAGATCTCTATATCACCCCCTAAAAGACAGAGGTAACGTCATCTCTTATAGGCCATGTTCCTCTCTTTTAGGGTTAATGAACTACAGAAGGTCAAGTCAAACCTTTATTTTAATAAATAATGCATAATTATCAGCATTAGTATGCCCCTAATATTCCATGAGATGTATGTGGACTATGGGTTGTTTATCTGAAATTCAAATTTAACTGGACACCATATATTTTTATTGACTTAAATCTGGCACTCCTGCTGTCCTATATTGTATCATTTCACTTGTCTTATGTCACACCATGAGTCATAGCTATGACCAGGCTCTCAAAGGCCAGGCTGAGTGTCCCACTGCTTTGTCTCACCTCCAATTCTCAGTCTTCCTGATGTTCCATCACCAAATGCCCCCAGCACAGTGCCTTAAGGACCACTGGGAGAACAAGAGTAGGGTCTTCATGCATTCTTTGATTCTTTCAGGTAGCAAATAACTATTCAGCTCCTATACAGTGCCAGGCACTGAAGGATATTCTGGAGATGCAAGTTTAAACAAGACACAACCCTTGTCATAAAGGAGCTTCCAGCTCCTTCAGGAAAAGAGACGTGGCAGAAAGCAATCTCAATCCGTACAGTAAGTTCCAAAATAGGGTGAGTTGAGCACACGGGAGGAAGGCATGAAACCCAGTCTTCAGGGGTCAGAGGGATCTTTTGGGCGGAAAAGTAGTAGGTGGAGACCTAATAATTAATAGGCATGAACCAGAGGGTGTCAGAGAGAGAAGGCATTCCAGGTCCCAGCAGAGAGAACAACATGAACAGAGCCATAAGGTAAGTAAGACCATGGCATTCATGGTTCACTATTTAATCAAATCTGTCTTTTAGTTCAAGCTTGTTTGACCCATGGATGCCACTATCTTTTAAGGTGCTTCTTAATAGTTGTTGTTTTTTTTTTTCTCAAGGAATTCAGTGATGACAGCTCTTTTTCCTCTTTTATCACCTGAGTCTTCTCCAAGCTCCAGGCTGGTTTCTCTCTCCTTGCTGTAATCTGAGCATCTTCTTTAAGAATGCGAACCTGGGGGGAGCCTGTGTAGCTCAGTCTGTGAAGCGTCTGCCTTCAACTCAGGTCATGATCCCAGGGTCCTGAGATTGAGCTCCAGATGGGCTCCCTGCTCAGCGGGGAGCCTGCTTCTCCTTCTCTCTCACCTCTCCCCCCTGCTCATGATCTCTCTCAAATAAATAAATATTTTTAAAAATCAAAATAAAAGAATGTCAAGCTGACCATGACCAGCTCACCTGGGCTCACGTCACACCCTCCAGCCTTCCCCTCTCTGTTCCTCCCAACGTTCTTTCTGATCCTCCCCCCAGTTACTCCTTCCAACTCTTGTCGGCCCATGGTGATGGGCGCCTGCACCCACAGCTACTCTCTCATCCACTTTCAACAATGCACCCTCATTCTATACATCCTACCTAACCCACCCTAGTCCATTCAGCAGCGGAGAGGACCCTCCAGCCCTAAAACGGCAAACACGAAAGAAAATAAAGTCATGACCCTGGCAAGAGGGCTCACAAGTGAAAGAAGGAAGTTTGTAGGTAAAACCCACTTAAATAAAGCTGCTTCTTCACCAGGATTCTTTGTAGTAATCAACTGCTGTTGGTTATTTTCCCCTCCCTGGCTTGTGCTTCACACTCAGTATGATTTGATGTAGGAATTCACCTTTTGTTCTCATTAACTCTTCAGTTACGCTGGGTGGTAGGACTAAACAAATGGGATAAATGGTAGCTAGCTTTCTGTACTACGTGGGAAGCCAGGAATTTTAAGTGCTAGGCAGAGTTTGTGGCAACAGGGTATCTGTGATGGTTAACTTTATGTGACAACTTGCCTGGGCCCCAAAAGGCCCAGATATTTGGTCAGACATTAGCTTGGGTGTTTCTATAGGGGTGTTTTGGGATGAGATTAGCTGTTAAAGTGATAGAATAAAGCACATTGCACCTTCCAAAGTGGGCGGGCTTCACGCTGCACCAGAGGCTTGAATGGAACAGAATGTCGGACCCCTTCCCCAAGTAAAAGGGAATTCTTCTTGCCTGAAAGCCAGCTCCTCCTAGGTCTCCAACAGGCCTGCCTTCAGACAGGAGCCACACCACTGGCTGTCCTGGTTCTCAGGCCTTCAGACTCAGATTGGATACATATGGCCAGCTCTGCTGAGTCTCCAACTTACTGACTCACCCTGGAGATTTGGGAACCTGCCCACCTTCATAACTGCATGAGCCAGTTCCTTGTACTGGTTTTGTTTCTCTGGAGAGCCCTAACAAATACAGTAGCACAGAAAACAAAGCAATCAGAAGCTATTTTGATTAGAATATGTGCTTTTCGGGGTGAGCCTGGGTGGCTCAGTGGGTTAAAGCCTCTGCCTTCGGCTCAGGTCATGATCTCAGGGTCCTGGGATGGAGACCTGCATTGGGCTCTCTGCTCAGCGGGGAGCCTGCTTCTCCCTCCCCCTCTCCCTGCCTTTCTGCCTACTTGTGATCTCTCTCTCTGTCAAATAAATAAATGAAATCTTTAAAAAAAAAAAAAAAGAATGTGTGCTTTTCATTTGTCTTATAAATCTTTCATGATCCAGGTATATCCCATCTCCCTGGGAAATGAGTTCACTCTTCACTACACGTGGGCAATGTGATTCTTATAGGTCAAGGTACTTTGACAAATATCCCCAGTTTATTTAGTAACACTCAATCCCCTTCATACTTATAGCCCCATGAATGTTCAAGGAAGCAACTCAGGGTACTGCCTCGAGGCAGTCAGAAGACAGGGAAATAGCTGTGAGTCCTAATATTCAAGAAAGAGGAAAAAAATCTAAGACCAATTAATGTTTTCTCTTTAGATCTTCTTATCTCCTATGATGTTATGCAAAGTAAAGATTTGGGAAGAAAGAGAAGATTTGGGAAGAAAGAGAAGATTTGAGGGCACAGAGGAAGGGGTAACGTGGGAGCTTTGTGGAGCCTTCAAGGACATCAAAGTGATAATGATACAATGCTAACAGAGGCTCGATTAGGCTCGATTCATAGGTGTGCCACCTGCGCAGTTGTCCAGGATCCACACTCAGAAGGGCTCTGAAGATGCTCTACATCAGCATCTTCAGATTCTCAATTTTTGAACAAAGGGGCCCCAAATTTTCATTTCACACTTGGTGTGAAATTTCACACAAATTATGCGATTAGTCCGGATGCTACATAAAACTTCAAGTTTGGTAACCAATTACAAATTAAAAGTAAGCATTTATTCAACATTCCACCAACTGATGGCCTTATACTAGGATCTAATAATAGTGAAACAAACAGATCTCATACTCCCATGCCCTTCCCACAGATGGAAAGAAGAAGAGACAAGAAAGACTTTGAGCAAAAACAATCAGGAGTTGTGTACAACTGATCTTTGTACAAAGCTTGGGAAGAGACGCAGGTTTTTATCAGCAGTTCTTACAAGAGCTTGGATAACTGCTCTGAAAATCAAGAACTAGACCTCTAGTAGTGGTAACATCTGCACCCAGCCAGTGAAGTGGCTTCAAAATCCCCGACCTAAGACCCAGCAATTACAGTACTAGGTATTTAGCCAAAGGATACAAACATAGTGATTCGAAAGGGCACCTGCACCCCAATGTTTATAGAATCAACATCCACAATAGACAAACTATGGTAAAAGTCCAGATATCCATTGACTGCTGAGTGGATAAAGAAGTGGTGGGAGATATAGATATAGATAGATAGAGTGCAGCCATCAAAAAGAATGAAGTCTTGCCATTTGCAATGACATGGATGGAACTAGAGGGTATTATCCTAAGTGAAATAAGTCAGTCAGAGAAAAACAAATACCATATGATTTCACTCATATGTGGAATTTAAGAAACAAAACAGATGAACATAGGAGAAGGGAAAGAAAAATAAAATAAGGTGAAAATTGAGAGGGTAGCAAACCATAAGAGACTCTTAACTCTAGGAAACAACCCGAGGGCTGCTGGAGGGGGGATGGGGGGATGAGGTAACTGGGGGATGAGTGGCCTGAAGGAGGGCACTTGATGGGATGAGCACTGGGTGTTACATGCAACTGATGAATCACTAAATTCTACCCTTAAAACTAATAAAAAAAAATCCCCAATCTAGGAACTGAATAATTTCTCACCATTGTCAAAACTTTTTTCATCCATCTCTCACCCTTGACAGTTACCTGGTGTAAGAAAAAGAAAATGTCAAGAAGCTGGGGGTATATTACTTGCTACACAAAAGTAATCACCCTTACTTCCATTTCAGTCATTAAAACAGACCAAATGCTCTATTTGCATGTTTTATACACGTATTTTCATATCAATACAAACATGCATCGCTGCACAAAATGACAGAACTTTCTATTTGTAGAGATATTTGTATTAACATACTCTGGATAGATATTTACAATGAAGGAATGTGGGTATGATTAATATTTTCCAAGAACTTTGAACTTGTAGGACAAAGGAAGACACTGCTGTCCAAATTGATAAATGGAGAGCCTGACCTGCTGATATGACTGTGCTCTTGGTCAGCTCCCCACATGAAAGACCGCACCCCCATCACTGCTGACTCACACGTACCCTGAAGGGTTTGCATTTCCTTCCTGTGGCAGAATCTTCTGCTTGCACACTCACACGGTTCACTCCATATACTTGCTCTTTTCTTCTATTCTAAGTTCCAGACAGCAGGATTGTATTCATAAGCATTCCCCAGAGAAAGAGAACCAACAGGAGATAGAGAGAGAGGGGGATTTATGATAAGGAATTGGCTCATGTGTTTATGGAGGCTGACAAGTCCCCAGATTTGTTGTCTGTAAGCTAGAGTCCCAGGAAAGCAATGGTGTAATTCTCATCTAAAAGCCAGCAGGCTTGAGAGCCAGAAAGAGCCAATGTTTCTGTCCTCGTCTGAAGGCAGGAAAGAACCAACATCTTAACTCAAGGCAGGCAGGCAGGAGAAGGACTTCCCTCTTACTCAGAGCCTTTATGTTCTATTCAACTGATCAGATGAAATCTTCCCACATTAAGGAGGACAATCTGCTTTATACAGTTTACTCATTTTTTTTTAAAGATTTTATTTATTTATTTGATAGAGATCACAAGTAGGCAGAGAGGCAGAGAGAGAGAGGAGGAAGCAGGCTGTCTGCAGAGCAGAGAGCCCGATGCGGGGCTCGATCCCACGATCCTGGGATCATGACCCCAGCCGAAGGCAGCGGCTTTAACCCGCTGAGCCACCCAGGTGCCCCAGTTTACTCATTTAAAAGTAAATCTCGTGCAAAAACATTCTCACACACCCAGAATAATGTTTGAGCAAATATCGGGCACCCCATGGCCCAGAAGCATCTTGTGGCAACTTCCAGGATAGTCAGTGTACCCTGTCAGCTGTTCTTCTTTTCTGTCCCTTCCTCGCTGTAGCCATCTTAAACTATAACAAGGAGCTGTGGCCATCTTGGGCCATAATAATGAGGGAGATCCCTCAATTATGACAGAGAAATTTGAGGCTCTCAAGATTTTATGGAGCACAACCTCCAAATCAACCCAGGGATCTACATCTCCAGTTTTTCACATCATAGGAAAAAAAAAAATCTTCCACTGTTATTTGATGGCGGTGACTGAGGGTGGGGGGCAAGCATGGAATCTGCCCTTCGAAGCTGATTTTTTTTTAATCAATTAGTGAACATATAGTGTATTATTAGTTTCAGAGGTAGAGTTTAATGATTTCTCAGTTCCATAGACATGCAGTGCCCATTCCATCCCGTGCCCTCCTTCATGCCCGTCCTCAGGTGCCCCTCACCCCCCACTTCCCCTCCAGCAGCCCTCAGTTGAGAGTGTCTCAGAGTTTGCCCCCCTCTCTGATTTCATCTTATTTTATTTTTCCTTCCCTTCCCCTATGTTCTTCAGTTTTGTTTCTTAAATTCCACGTATGAGTGAAATCGTATGGTGTTTATCTTTCTCTGACTGACTTATTTCACAGCGGATTCTAATCCTAACCTGATGCACCTCCCTTTTTCTCCCATTGCACATTACAGAATAAGATTACAGATTGGACAGTAAATTAGCTAAAATACTTAGGACTCGAAAGAAAGAAAACCATAAGACCTGCATCGCCCACCGACTGTACAGTGAGTGTAAGAAGAAAACTTCATTCGGCACAATAATCTTTTGTGCATCTTTCACAACATTCCACTTCTTTCCAAAAATAACCTTGTGAAGCAGAGAAAGCTTATATTTTTGTCCTTGTTTTTCTCTCTGAAAAATCCAGGATTGCCCCTGCTTGGATGATAATTTGGTTTTAAATGATTCCTCATCTTAAGCTAAACAAAACCATGCAGTATCAAGTGAACAATCTAGTATCTTATTAAATAGATTGCTATCACTTTGCAAACATTTATGGGGAGCTTTAAAACCTCTTTTTAAATGCAAATTAGGCCTTAAGGCAGGATTCTGAGGTACTGGTAAAATTCTGTTTTAACATGGTGGACATCAAAATGACTGCTAAATTTAAATTGCATTTCAGTGGAAACCTCTGGTCACTGTGGAACAAAAGAATCTTGGCCCTGTCATTTGTTTGTTGTACTGGGTTTTCAATAAACCCAGAAAGCCCTATTGTTGGTATCACAATGCATAGTAGCATTAAAGGCCAGGAGAGGGGCGCTTGGCTGGTTCAGTCAATAGAGCATGCCATTTTTGACGTCAGGATTGTGAGTTCAAGCCCTATGTTGGGTGTAGAGATTACTTAAAAGTGAAATCTGTGGGATGCCTGGGTGGCTCAGTCAGTTAAGTATCTGCCTTGAACTCAGGTCATGATTTCAGGGTCCTGGGATGGAGTCCCGAATTGCATCATCCGGCTCCTTGCTCAGCAGTGAGCCTGCTTTTCCCTCTACCTCCTGCTCCCCCTGCTTGTACTCTCTCTCAATCCGACAAATAAATAAATAAGATCTTTAAAAGTAAATAAATAAAAATAAAATAAAATCTATAAATAAATAAATAAAGTCCAGGAGAAAGCCTAAAGCTGGGAGAGCTCTTTAACTTTAACCCTGTGTTACTCTGACTTATTTGACCATGAAACAGGGTTTTCTTCTCCTTTTTTTTTTTTTAATGCTTCACATGTCAAACACTGATGTTGCAAGAGCATGGTTTCAGAAATCCTATACCACATTCTACTTCCAGAGCACTTTCGGCAGTTAAGGTCGAGGTTGGGAGGGGGCGGGGTACACCCACAGAGCCATCTCCACACCACCCTCCCTAATTAGGATTGCCAGATTTATCCAATTAAAAATATAGAGTTCTCAGTTAAAACTGAACTGCAGATAAGCAGCTTATCCTTTTTTAATGCAGTGTTTGGGACATACTAGTACTGTATATATTTATATATCTATTCACTGTTTATCTGATTTCTGAAATTCAATTTTAACTGGGCATCTCCTATTTGTCTGGCATCCCTGCCCCTGATCCCTCCTCAAGGAGGAAGAGTTGAGAGTCCTCTTGGTTTGTGTTTCTGGACATTTAATGGGGTTTTACAAACTAGGAAGGATGCTGGATTAAAATCACAAGCGTGGCTGTCCTACTTTTCTTATGCACTTCTGAGGTATTTCTACCTTTTTTAGCTTGTTGGTCATCTGTGCTAAACACCCTCCATGTGCCCCTGCTGATCCACTGTCCCTGCCTTTCCCTCTTGCTATAATCTACCTGGGGGACTGCCTATCTGAACTAAAGCCACAAAAATTGACTTGTGATTGGGTTTGCGCCCTGGGAGCCACCAGCAGAAGAGGGAACGACAAGTATTTATTCCCCAGGCCTTTCCCTGCTAAGCCCTGGGTAGGCTGTGGCCTCCTGTCCCCATGAAAGCACAAGATCTTGAGGATGTGATGGGGATAAACCTCCCCTCCAGACACAATCTCTGCCAGGTCCTAGCCCTGCTTCTTCCCCCCTTCATCTTCGAAAGCCTAAGAGAGACTTTCCCGAGGCTGCCAGTCCCCAGGGCTTCACCAACCCTCCCAGTTTCCTTTAACTCTCCCCCAACTTTGTAAATATTCCCTTCATTAGGTCTCTTCTCTTGGCCCCTTTTGAATGTGTTCCTGTTCCCTACCAGGACATTGACTATACAAGGTAAGACTGAGATTTGGGGGATACAGAAATTCCTCACCTGTACCTTAATCCTAAATCTCAAACTGAAACGAGGTTTGCAGAAAGTCTCACTTTGGGGTTTTTAGCACCACTAATAAAGAGGTTCCTTACTTCCCATTTCTGGATCAGCTAACTAAAAATCAGTGAATTCCAATGAGTAGTTTTTGGGGGTTTTTTTAAGATTTTATTTATTTGACAGAGAGAGACACAGCAAGAGAAGGAACACAAGCAGGAGGAGTGGGAGAGGGAGAAGCAGGCTTCCTGCCCAGCAGGGAGACCGATATGGGGCTCAATCCCAGGACACTGGGATCATGACCTGAGCTGAAGGCAGACCTTTAACAACTGAGCCACCCAGGCACCCCAATCAGTAGGTTTTTATAGTTACTGCTCTTTCAACCACTATTATTATAACTAGCACTCTAAACATCTGTATTTATAATGTTGCAATGGTCGTGCAATAGTTTGGGGGTGCAGGTCTGTGTATTCAAATGCCACCAACACTCATCTCTCTCCGTGAAAAGAAGAACATATAATCAGATAGAGATTTGCCTGTAGACCACAGTGACTCCTGGAAAGTCTTGAGTCTTGCTTCTTGCTTGGGATCTGACAACTGTGTTCGCCGTGTTAGTTCTCAGAAAACCCTAAAATGTGATTGGGAAACCAGATGTTGTCAGAATACTTAGGGCTTGACACAATTGCAAGTCAAGCGAAAAACAAAAACAAAAGTGGGGAGGAAAAAAAAAAGAAAAGAAAAGAAAGAAACCATCCCAACTTACCCATGGCCGATGTCTTGCTTTTTCCCAGCTATTTTTAAATTATCCAATCACCATAGTATCTATGGCATTCTAAAGATTGCGAAGCTTGTGAGTCATATCCTTATTTACAGGAATGATGGAGAAAGTCAGCATGTTCAGTATTTACTCCATTTTTGAGAAATGGGCAGACAAGAAGCTGGGGGGAGGGATGGGGAGGACAGCCTCTTTCACACATAATTTTAGCTTGTCCTGCTATCTCTTTATCTTTCCCTTTCCAAGACTCAGATCTGAGAGAGCAGCCACTGCCCAGACATGTTCAGTGACCGACAAAATTGGCTCAGAGAAGCCCATTGCAAATGCAAATTCTTCCTCTCGTTCCACTGTTGGAAATTTTGGTTCCTCCTTTATTCACACTGGCTCGGGCCTTCCACTCAGAATTCTTGTCCTGAACGCCTTAGTCCGAAAGCAGCCAATAACGAGTTTTTAAAAGACAAACTCCAGAGGAACAACTGTGTGTTCTGGCTTGTGTGACTCAGGCCACCGCCTCCCCATCATTATCATATTATCTACACTTGGAAAAGCCACCCCCACACAAGGACTGACTAGGAAGGAATGTTTTCAAGGTTTCCAAGAGCAAAATGAAACACAGGATTTTAACACTGTAACTTAAAATCTTTTTTGAGTATAAGACATTTCTCTTTGAGGGAGCATTTGTTGGTAACTGTAAGAAATAATATATTCTCTCTATGATATAATATGGACAGTCAGAACTGGAAGGGTACTCAAGGAATCTAATGGTTCACGCTACCAGCTTATGGTTATTTCATCTTGGACTATGTGCATTTCGAGTTTCTATGTTCACATGTGATTTAATTTCACTCTCAGCTCTGATTGTTATGGCTCTTTAAAATAACAAGATGGGTGAAACATTGTTTTAGAAGTTCCAATCGCTTCAGAGTATTCTCTTGCCCAGTTCTAGGCTTGGAAATTTGAAACACTTAATAAGCATTTTTTTAAAAGGTGGGGGGTAGAAATATTCATTGAAAAGCAGGATTATTAGTGTCACCGAATTAAATATATTAATGGTGACTGTGAAGGTAGACTCTGTCCTTCATTCTGCCAGGACACACGATACTACTGAGGGTTTATTATTCTCTAAGGAGAAAAATATTCATTGAAATGACTTATCAAGTAAAATGTGTGCAATAACCTGTATAACTAACCCTATCTTCAGACTTTCTGGCCAGCTAGCCAAATATATACAGCATAAATATCCTCTATAGCATTCCCAACAACTGAAGGTAAGGTAACTTAAAAAAGAAAAACTTCTAAAACATATCACTGTAGAAGATAATGTGTTCACATGGTACCCTCTGTGACTGCTTTTGGGATTAAGGCCCAAATTTTTAATGTGATCTTCAAGTTTCTGTTTTATTCTACAACCTCTTCCCAAATCACACTCCCCCAACATCTTCATAATCAGCCACATTGGTCTTCCTTCAAGGCTTTGAACATGCCACAAGGCCTTTGCACATTTTCATTCTGCCTAGATGCCTTCCTCCACCTGCCTCCACTTGTGTCTTAAGCTCTTATTCATCCACCAGATCTTAGCTCAGTACTTATCACCTTTAGGAAATCATTCCAGACTCTTTTTCTCAGTTAGATTCTCTTTCATATGTGCATTCATAAAGTATATTTCTTTTCTGCTTGGCATTTACTTACCTCATTCCTATGGTACATCTGTTATCTATTGCTGCATAACAAATCACCTTGAAATTTAGTGGCTTCATACAACAAACATTTATTATCTCTTGGTTCCTGCTGATCAGGATCCAGGAGCAGCCTGGTTGGCTTGTTCTGGCTCAGAGTCTCGTTACATTGCATCAAGATGTCAGCCAGGGGGCTCCTGGGTGGCTCAATCAATTAAGCATCTGACTGTTGATTTCAGCTCAAATTGTGATCTCAGGATTGTGAGATTGAGACCTTCTTTGGACTCCACACTAGGTGTGGAGACTGCTTAAGATTCTCTCTCTCCCTCTGCCCCTTCCCACTTTTCTCTCTTAAAAAAAAAAAAAAGGAAAGGAAAGGAAAGAAAGAAAGAGAGAGAGAAAGAGAAAAGATGATGTTGGCCCAGCTATAGTCATTTGAAGTCCTACCTGGAACTGGAGGGTCTGCTTCCAAGCTCACTAGTGTGGCCTCAGTTCTCCTTACCATGTGGGCCTCTCCATAACCTACTTGAATCTCTTCAGAACGTGGAAGCTGGCTCATCCCAGAGCAAGTGATCCAAGAAAACAGAGGAGAAGGAAGCCCTAGGTCTTCTATAACCTAGTCTTAGAAGTCATATACTGCTACTCCTCCGTTCTGTTTGTTAGAAACAAGTCTTCAAGTCTAGCTCACACTGAAGGGCAGGGAAATTAAGCTCTACCTTTGGAAGGGATTTTTGGATATATTTTAATACTAACCCAAGACTACTTTTGGGTAAATGTCTACCTCCCTTACTAGACCTAGGGTATCTTAAGAAGAGGACCCATGTTTCTCTTGTTCACTGCTGTGTCCCTGGCACCTTCTGGAACGCCTGGCAAAGTACAGCATTCAGGAAATCATTAAAAGAATGAATTAGGGGCACCTGGGTGGCTCAGTGGGTTAAAGCCTCTGCCTTCAGCTCCGGTCATGATTCCAAGGTCCTGGGATCGAGCCCCACATCCGGCTCTCTGCTCAGCAGGGAGCCTGCTTCCTCCTCTCTCTCTGCCTGCCTCTCTGCCTACTTGTCATTTCTGTCTGTCAAATAAATAAATCTTAGAAAAAAAAAAAAAGAATGAATTAAATGATAAAGGAATGAACCTTTGTATTTCAATCCCAGTGTTAGGGAACTATGGGCAAATTCTCTAATATCAGTCACTGGTTTTGGATATCGGGGTTAATTCTAGCTAACTCTCAGGCTATTGTAAGAATTAAACAATACGGCCTATATAAAGCACCTAGCACCATCTGGCACAGAATGGGGCTCATTAGAAGATTACTTCCCATCTTCTTTGTTTCAATTACATATACAAACCCCCCAGGCCACACTGATTCTACTTCTCACATCCCTCCATCCCTTCCAGACTGTGACTCCACTTCAATTGCTACCATTCTCCTTCTTGCTCCCTCCTTCCTACTGCCCTCCTGACAATCCCTCGTACTTCTGGTGTCTGTTTTGTACGCATCCCATGGACTGCAACCACGTGAAATATCTTTAAGCCTTCCGCATTTCAAAACATTTTTGTCCAAACTCCCCCCACAACCAGAGCCCAGTGGAATTGCCCAACTTAATTTTCCACGACTCCCCATACACACTCTACAAGAAGACTAGTTACTACCCCCAAATGTGTGGACCTCGGTCTGTGCTTCCCAACCACTGTCCTTCTGCTCATGCCGTTCTTTTCTTCTTTGAGCTCCTACTATAAACTCCATTTATCTTATTGCATTTGTGTTTATTCATGTTTTCCAGGAACTAGAATGTGTGTGCTATTTCTGTTACTAAATTGGAAGCACATCGAAGGCTGGGACTATGTCACTCATTCTTACATCCTCTATTGTAGTTCCTCTGCCCTGCACCAGGAAAGTGTATAATAAACTTTTGTTGAATTGAATTTGAATTCCAGATGGTTTTTATTTCCTTATTTGTACTGACTTAATGATACATCCCAGCCCAGTACCAGAATGAGATAGAGCAACATGTTCTGCCCATACCGATGATGAGAGATTTGACTTCTAGCCACACAGAACCATGTTCTTTTCACATCTACATAAACTAAATGACCAACAAACAGCGAATCTTTCCTAGAGGAATTGCAGGATGTAATACAGGTTACATTTCTCTTTAATTCTAGCTCCAATGCAAGTATTTTCACCTTAATATTAATAGGACCTCTGTGCTCATTTTTAATGCACTGTAACCTTTTCATTATTGCTAGTAGCAAAAATACAGTATTGAAGTATATGTATTTGAAGATAGAAAATCCTTAAATGACTCTGGGTTATATCAGTAATATGCAGCAGTAAGTAAGATTGGGGGAAATTTGTCAAATGAAGAAATAGATGGGACTCACAATCTAAAATATTTTACCTTTGGATTGCTCTGGTAATGCTTCAAAAGTAGATGATGTTTTCATATTTTCAATGAATAACACACACACACCTAGGGAAATTCTTACTTTTGAGTCATGAATAGATACCTTTTGGAGACACATAGTAAATTTTCAGGCTGAGACTGGCACAGACATGAAAACTATTTATTAGTGTCTCCTTAATATGTTACCAGCAGTGTTCCAACATTTTGACCAACAAAATTATTTTCGTTCTGATAGAGCAAAGATAGTTTGGAACTATATTTCCCTGCTCCTCCCCATTATCTATAAGGGGCCATGACTGCTTGAATTCTGCAAATACATGTAACTATCTTCAGACGGCAGTGACCAAAAACGAATTCTTGTGTGTAAATGTTGGTAACACTCTTCATCCTCCCAGTCCATTAATCCTGGATTTATAGAAACTTAGTGGACAATCCCTCCTTTGTATTAGTATCTATGAGCCTTGGGGTTACTAAAGAAGAAGGTTCTACCAGGATAATAGAGACTTGCATTTTTGGTCAAATGTTAAACCAGCTTCAGGGTGAATAGGCACATGTAACATTAAAAACTTTGAGATCTATCTAAAAGCTGTATTTTACAAATGAGGACACTGAGAGGAGATTAAAGGACATGATAGACTCTGCAGCACATGGCAAGAAACTTGTGACCCCGCAATGTGCTTCCCAGTGACTAGGCTGGTCCTGGGTGTATCACATGTGTCATCATTGGTGCACTGGGCCAGACAATTTGTAGTTGGGGTGTTGTCCTTGCATCTCTGACCTCTAGTCTCTAGACGCCAGTAGCAACTCTTTAACCTGGTCATGACAGCAACAACAACAAAATACCCCTAGACTTTGCCACATGTCCCCCCGGGTTAAAACATTCCCCTGCCCCATAACAGCTGGTCTCTCCTAAGCCATCTTACTGTCATAATCAACTATTCTCTTTTACGTTTTCTGGAAAATACTTTAAGATACTAATGCATCAGGGCGCCTGGGTGGCTCAGTGGGTTAAAGCCTCTGCCTTCGGCTCAGGTCATGATCCCAGGGTCCTGGGATCGAGCCCCACATGGGGCTTTCTGCTCAGAGGGGAGCCTGCTTCCTCCTCTCTCTCTGCCTACTTGTGATCTGTCTGTCCAATAAATAAAATCTTAAAAAAAAAAAAGATACTAATGCATCATATCGAATATTAGAACTCTGAATGATTTCCATGAGGAGGAACTACAGTCTTTCCAAGAAAAGGGACCTCACTGCTTATTTCACACATTCAGATACAACTAAGAACACAGCCTGACTCAGGGTAACCAAACCCAACTAATTTTTAGCCTAAAAGAAGTTCAGAAAGAGACAAAACACAGACTGACAATTTTGATTCATGTTTAATGAAAAAGAAGTTACATGAATAGAAATGGACATAAAACAAAGAGATCAGTTTGGGGGAATACAGTGATAAGTGGAACAAGGGAAAAATCATTTTATTCCTGAATTTATTCATATATCCTACTTGTTATTACTGATCCAAAATATCTCCTCAAACCCAAAACAAAATCATAGTTACAGTTTTGCTGATGTTTTCATGGGAACTCACCAAAGTCATGTCCAAACCATACTTTTCCATCCCCCCACCATGCCCCCAGAACACACACAAGCAAAGGCAGAGATGTTTACTGGTTGGTAACATGGCGCGAAAGAAATGCAGCCTTATCAGCATTTTATTCCAACAGCAAGTTAGCACCGGCAGATGTGTTTTTGGCACAAACATGCTTTCTGCTAATATTTTCATGAGAAAGCTTTTATGATATGCAACCATTTATTCTTAGTACAATCAATCATTGAGGGATTAAACCTAATTTTGGTGAACATAAATATGTGTGCAGACATTTCTGACTTCAGGTTCAAGCACAGTTGAAATAGTCAAGACATGAAATTTAAAAATACACGGATATGAACCTGTGGCGAGCCTCTCACTAGTTTGTTTCATGGCTCAATTCTGTTCAGGATTCTTAGCCGAGTCAGTCAATATTCTATTTTCCTTCATTTTGTACCCTGATGTACAGGGTGATCACATCTTCCTAAAGAAGAAAAAAAAAATCTTTGGGAATGAATAATTGATCTCTGAAAACATACTATGGCAATAGATTTGCTTTAATCATCTTATTTCAAATAAAAGATCCCTTCTGTCAAACTCGATCTGGCAAGCATTAAATTTATTATAGACATTTGCCACCTGGCTAATAAAAAGGAACAATAAAATTTTACACACTATCCCTTGAAAACAAAAATCTTTCGGCCAGCACACAACAGTCACCAACTTTCTATGCTCACACTGAATCATTTAGTTAGGACGAGCCCTGTCTCTTCTGGTACTGTATTCTAAGCTTCTCCAGCTGTTCCACACATTGGGACTGAGCCAACTTCAACGTCCGGTTCTCCTCCATCAGCACCTCGAATTCCCGAGCCAGCTGAGCGGCATCCACCTTCTCCTTTTCTGCCTGATCCAGCTTGGCGATGAGCTCCTTTCTGAAGATTCAGGGGGTAGGTGAGGAAAAGAGCACAAGATTTAACACAAGCATATTAAAGGGTGCAGTGACAGCATAATGGAAGCAGAACGTTTCCTTTGGCTTTCCTGAATTTCACCATCTCTACTGGCTTCCGGTGACTTCTTTTTAGCTTTTCCAGCCTCATGAGTTTTAGCCACTTTATTTTATTTTAGAACCTCAAGCAGACACATCCGAAGTACTAAATAGAGACCAAAAAAGCTCAATGAGTCCTTCAGTGGTCAAAACAAAAGTGATTTTTTTAAGAATGTAACAGATCATAAAAATTGCAATTAGTTTAGGGCAGAAAAAACCCAAAAGTCAGTTTATAATTTAAGATGGGATCTATTGTCCTATGGGTAGAACTATAGTTTGTCTCTTACCTTGTCTTTGTCTTCCAAATTCAAATACTGTCTTCCTTTGTTTTCTACTTCAAGGAGCTTAACAAATCTTTATTAAGCTTCTTTGAACTAAAGAATCCAACTCCTTCCTGAAAATATTATTTTCCATCTCCTTCCCTACTGCTTGTGTGTATTGTGCAGCCCTACTTAACAAACAATATATCTATGTTTCATGCTGGCCTGACTCTAGAATTCAGGAGGTAGGCTAAGTTTATCAGAGGGAACTTGTAGTGATAAGTTCTTAAACAAATTCAGTTCTCAGTAATTGCATGTAAATAATTCGTTGATATAAATACACATAATAAGGAGCTGAAGATTCCCAGCCTATGTTTAGATCCATCAAACATGATGACCCAAAACAGGTCCACTCCCCCTATGTGAGTCAATTAATCCTGAACTAGATCTAAACAAATTGCTTGCCTATAAACATGCGTCAGATTTCTTTCTCTGTAGGTAAAAGCATAAGAAACCTGGAAGACTGCCTTTATCATGTGACCAACCTTGACCTCACCAGTAAGGGGATAAATAGATACCGCTGGCACCAAGGACACGTCCTTTTTCTGGTATTCTTGCCAAAAATGCATACACTAGACAACCTCAAATTGAAGGAAATTTCTACAAAATTGCTAGCCTGTAGTCTTCAAATTGCTAGCCTGATCTGCTCCATATTTAAGGAAACTAAAGAAAAATGACAACTAAGTGCAATGTACAATTCTGGACTGGAAAAAAATTGGTGTGAAGGACATTGTTCAGAAATTGATGCAATTTAAACATGGATTAAATAATAGCAATGCATCAATGCTGAAATTCTTAATTTGTAATTATGGTACTATGGTTAATGAGAGGATGTCTTTATTCTTAGAAAAAACTGAAGTACTGAAGCATTTAGAGTAATGGGGCATGATTAGATAGATAGATAATTGTAGACAGATAAATATCTCATCTCACTGAAAGAGGGAGAGGGAGAGAACACCAGTGGTATGCAATGTTGACTGTATAATAAAGCACAACAGGGAAAGCTTTGGATAATTACTGAATCTAGCAAATGATATACGGGAGTTCTTTATATGATTTTTGCAATTTTGCTGTAAGTTTGAAACTACCAAAATGAAAAGTTACCCAGGAAAAGGACAAGACACAAATCATAGTTGAAGTTCTTGTATACTCTTCCTTCACCCCGTGCACTGCCTTGTGCACCGACTTTGATGACCACTGAACAAAACTAGGCATTGGAAAGAAAGTGCCCAATGGGGACAAAGGGAAGATAAGCTTGAACACTGCTATATAAATACACACGGTTTCTTATTGATCTTTGAATTTTCCATGGTATTTAGAACATAAGGCTCTTAATAAATACTTGCTGAATGAATAATTAAAGAGTAAGATACCTCAGAGACAAACCACATGTATTTTAAAAACAAGGAAATGGGAATGCACAGTGCTTAACTTAATTGAAAAAGTCACCTAACTCATAAGAAAGAACCAAAATCAAACCTATCCTTCTCATTAAATGTTTATGGCTCTTTGCCTCTAAGCAGAGTTTAAGCAGTAAAGGTCAATAATTATTAGTAAAGTTCCTTATGTAACTGTCTTAGAGAAATTAATAAGACTTAAAACTCAAATGAACTGTGTCACACAAATAATTTGCTTTCAAATCATGGTCTGGAAATTGGCAATACTAGGTATAACAATAGCGATGATTGTGGTTCCATATCTGACCTTGCTTAAAACTCTTCAGGACATCTGTTACTAGTTTTAACTGGTAAGAAAAGATAAATCACAAAATCACAGAATTTGCAACTAAAAGGAATGACCAGGATGGTCTAGTTCAGTTTTCTTATATTGGAGAAAGTCAATAATAATTTCTTCCTTACTGGAATCAAGAGAACTCAAATGATAGGTTTCTAAATTAGTTTGATTTATCTGATAAGCAAACATACACATATTCAATAAATACTGTCAAAATGTGTGTTGTCTTCTGTCCAAGACATATTTATATAGATATGTTTATGTTCATCCATTAGCAAATCATAATTAAACCTGACACATCAAGCTATGGAGACAATCTTATAAACAGATGATCTGAGGAACAAATCAATACCTATAATTGGCTAAAATTTGGCCCTGCCTTTGATTGTGTGTTTATCATTTCTAGCACTCCCTTCAGTGTAATGTGATAAGGGGGTAGGGGACCATCAACACAGGAATCCTATTTCTTTTTTTTTTTTTTAAAGACATTATTTATTTATTTATTTGACAGAGAGAGCGAGATCGCAAGCAGGCAGAGAGGCAGGCAGAGAGAGGGGGAAGCAGGCTCCCTGCTGAACAGAGAGCCCGATGTGAACCCTGAGATCATGACCTGAGCTGAAGGTAGAGGCTTAACCCATTGAGCCACCCAGGTGCCCCATGGAATCCTATTTCTGAAATCAAGAACCAATAATATAGTTTCCAACATGATGTACTTCAACAATGGAAAGGCCATGACCTTGAGTCCATCATAGATCATTGGCCATCCCCATCCTACGCCATGTGCCTGGAAAAGTTTTTGTTTGTTTGTTTTGTTTTGTTTTGTTTTGTTTTGTTTGCTACAACAAATGGAGGAAGGGAAAGTGCAAGTGAAGAGAACTTTGAAACTCTGTGGAAACTAACTCCAAAATTAAAACATGAATTCATCTGTTTCTGGCAAGACCACTACCATCTTTCGTGGGACTTTCAAAGATGACTGAGACTTTTATTTGGAAAAGACAAAATCTAAGATGTTTTTGCCATAATGAGCTAAAGAGTTCTGGATAATAATGTAATAAAATACTATCTTCATCGTGGGGAGAATTTTATTGTAAATAGTGATTTAGACTGCACTATTGGTGGTTCTTAAAAGATGTGTGTTCTAGTACAAGCATTGATACACAGGAGAGAAGAAGTAGATGCCTCAAGGTGGCAAAAAAAGGATGTGAAAATCTACCTTCATTTTATGTGAGTGGGGGAACAATCAAGGGTATTGAAATGGAATTGCAAAGCACAGTCTAGACTGTGGTAATTGAAGCCCTACAAATGAATAATGCATAAGAAGTAAATGTATTACATCATTTGGGAGCCAAAAGGTAACACTTCTTGCAGGAAGAAGCGATATTTGCTCTAGAGTTTCTCTTGGCACAATTAATCTTTTGGGCTGGAAAACTCTTTGTTATTGGAGGCTGCTCTATTCATTGGCATCACAGAAGGTTTAGCATCATCTTTGGCCTCGATTCACTAAATGCCGGTAGCATCTTTCCCCACCCCTGATCATTACAACCAAAAATGTGTCCAGACATTGCCAGTAACCAGGGTTTGGAGACTGAGAAATTGGTCTAGTTAAGAACCATGGGGATGCCTGGGTGGCTCAGCTGGTTAAGCAGCTGCCTTCGGCTCAGGTCATGATCCCAGCGTCCCAGGATCGAGTCCCACATCAGGCTCCTTGCTCAGCAGGGAGCCTGCTTCTCCCTCTGCCTCTGCCTGCCTCTCTGTCTGTCTTTGCTCGCTCGCTCTCTCTCTCTCTAACTAATAAATAAATAAAATCTTAAAAAAAAAAAAAAAGAAGAACCATGACCCCAAAGGAAATGGAGATTTCCCCTATTGATCACCCCACAAAGAGTTAATCCTAGAGGGGTGCCTGGGTGGCTCAGTTGATTAAGTATCTGCCATCAGCTCTGGTCATTATCCCAGAGTCCTGGGAAGGAAGCCCACATCAAGCTCTTTGTTCAGCGGGAGGCTGCTTCTCCCTATCCCTCTGCCTATTGCTCCCCCTGCTTGTTCTCTCTCTCTCTCTCTCTCACTCTCTCTCTCTCTTTGTATCAAAAAAATAAATAAAATCTTTAAAAGAGAGAGAGAGAGAGAGTTAATCCTGGAATAGGAATGGATGAAAGGCAAAAATTTCCTCATTCTATTCCGCCAAAGATTGTAGCCTCTTTCCTTAGCCAGGGAGACCTACTTAAAGGCACTCTCATTGAGAAGTGGTAAATATTCTGTCCCTTTTATTATGGTTCCAGGCAGAGATTAGAAGGAGAGATACTGAAGAATGAGATTCGAGGTAAAAGACTGAACATCAGATAATTAGGTGGCATAAAAGGCCCAAATCATGACTAGGGCATACGCTGGTACTGGGTGACAGGGTTACACTGCAGACACTTATGGAGAAGTATCTCCATTTACTATTGCTTTATGACAATAAATTTGCAAATTTCTGGGAGCTCTGTAAATTTTTTTAAAGAATATTTTTAAATGCTTGGAATATAAAAGTGAAGTTTGGTTTTCAATATTTTCTAGCTGTGATAACATTTTTCAAGGAAAATTTCACCCTGATGTGAAGCAAATAAAACCGACCAGATAGGACTTTCTCTGGTCGGTCTTTAGACAGTCCCCTGCATGACACTCCTTCTATCCCCAATCTTTGAAATGTTCCCGAGAACACAGCTTAAAAATCTCTGCCATTAGGAATGTCCTAAAGAAATGAATATTTCTGGTTAAACATAAAAATCTATCGTTATTGGAAAATTCAGAACAAATTAAATGTCATGACTGAAAACAAATCATAACAGGGCTATTTTTAGACTATGCTGTTACCAATCACATATGCTCCCTTTTCCCCATCCTGATATGTTCCCCTCAATGAGATGTTGCTCTTTCAATTACTATTTTATGATATTTTTAAAAGATCTGAAGATGGGGTGCCTGGGTGACTCAGTTAAGTGTCAGAAACTTGGTTTCAGCTCAGGTCATGATCTCAGGGTCCCAGGATTGAGCCCTGTGTCTGGATTCCCAGTGAGTGGGGAATCTGCTTGTCTCCCTCTCCTGTTGCACCAGCCTCTCTCCATTCATATGCTCTCTCTCTCTCTCTCTCTCTGAAATAAGTAAATAAATCTTTTAAAAAAGAGATCTGAAGATATAGGTCTGATATTTTTATATTATCCCTATATGAAAATCCTCTTCTAATGTTTTGCCTGAACCCACAAAAAATTATATAACAGTTCTTTCAATTCCATAATCAAAAGAGAAATAACCCAACTGGCAAATGGGCAAAGGATCAGAATGCACATTTCTCCAAGAAGACATAAAAAATGCCAAAAGCCCATGAAAGTTTGCTCAACAATGTTCAGCTATCAGGGAAGCATCAGTCAAAACCACAATGAGACATCATTCTGCACCCATTAGCATGGCTATAACCAAAAAGACATAATAACAGTCAGCAAAGGTATGGAGAAATCAGAACCTTCAAACATTTCTGGTGGGACTATAAAATGGTGCAGCCACTTTAGAAGCCATCTGACAGTTCCTCCAAAGATTACCCATTGAGTTATCACATGACCCAGTCATTCTAGTTTTGGGCACATACCCACGTGAACTGAAAACATACCTCCACACAAAAACTTGCACTCAAATGTTCCTATTTAACCAAAGGGCAAATAATCCAAATGTCCATCAACTGATGGATGGAAAAATGAAATACAAACTGCCCACACAATGGGATATTGAGTACTCGGCCATGAAAAGGAATGAAACACGGCCACATACTACAATGTAGATGAACCTTGAAAACATCATGCCAAGTGAAAGAAGCCAGTCAAAAAAGACCAGATATTGTATGACTCCATTTATATAACATTTCCAGAATAGACAAATCCACAGAGAGAAGGTAGATGGGTGCGGACCAGTGGCTTGGAGCGGGGAAGAGGAAAGGGGTTCAAGGTTTGTTTCCTAGGTGATGAAAATGCTCTAAAACTATGAGGATAGCAGCACAACTCTGGGAACAGACCGAAAACCAGAGTTATCTTTAATTACATAACATTTTTCATCCTGACTTTTCTAAGAGTTTATCTCTCTTTCTGACATTCTAAGTCAATCTTTTAAACACCCCAGCATCTGGCATGCATTTCACATATACAGAAGACAAATGGTTTCTCCTTTGAACAAGATAAAATACCCTATCTGGAGCAAAACCACCTTTACTAATTGTAAATCTGGTTGTAGGTCTAATTGTAGCTTAGTCATATACTTTAACTTGCTGTCAAAATATTGGTGATAAATTTCAGAAGTCATAAAATGTCTACCTCTCACTTTTTCCCATTACATCTACAAAAAGACTGTGTTATATTTTAAAAGTTTACAATATTTATTGAGAAAACATTCCATTTATTATATATGCATTCCATTTTATTATATATGCAATTTTATAAAGCTATTGGTTCACATTCAAAAGGCCTAAAAAGAGGCAGAAATAATAGTAGGAATTCCGGACAGATGTCAGAATTCTTGGTAAGTTTTTAAAGCCTTCAATAAAATCATCATTTTTTTCAATTGAGAAGAGGAAAAAATCCAATAAAAGTAAGAACAAGCTTTTCATACATCAAATAAGCCAGAAGTGATTCTTTAAATTAAATTCACTGCATGCTGAGTTTAGAGTCCTAGAAAATGTTTGACTCTCTTTATCTATCTAATAGACATGATTTAAAATAATAGTTATAATCAACTCTTCTCTTGCCTCTGCAGTCTCCCAAACTTGATCCAGGGTGACCCCCTCTGGAGATGAGAGAGAAATTCAGCTTCACCTGTGCCCACATGGTTCCACCAAAGAAAAACTCTTTTTAAAATACCTGAGTTAGCATCTCTCCTTGGTCTAGCTCATGCTAGCCAATCACCAGAGACAACATAAGTGCCCACACTTTATGAAATGAGGGAAAGAAATTCATATCCAAATCATCAAAACACAGAGAGCTAATGAATTGGTTCAGATCCATTTGACCTAATTTATCTTGCTTGAACACAAAGAATGTCCAGGAAAATATCTGTTATGTAATGAATTTCTGCTTCAGTAAAGTGTTCATGAAAACAATGATCACCAGGAACCCCTGGAGAAACAGTCTTATTTATTTATTAAATAAAAGATATACCATACTTCCTATTTTAACAGTTTATCTTAGCAATTCCTTATTGCTGATATCGACTCTGTATTTTAAGTATGGACCATACAAATTACAAATGACACATCTGATACAGTGTTTGTATACATAGAGGGTATTACCATGTCTTATAATCAGTCACTCGAAATCACCCTCACTCGTGTTTGACCCTATGCATGTGTCCCTGCTCGGTGACTAGGACACAGAGATGTTAAAGGGTGACCATGTTTGTAAGGAATTCTGCACAGGAAGAAAGTCAGGACATAAATAGATAGATAACTATGGATTACTACTACTAGATAACTACTGATAACACCAGCCCACAAATATGCCCAAAAAATCATTCCAGGGACTCCAGCATGGCTCAGTCGACTAGTTGGGCTTCTAGCTCTTGATTTTGGCTCAGGTTATGACCTCAGGGTCATGAGGTCCAGCCCCACCCTGGGTTCTGTGCTCAGTGTGGAGTCTTCCAGAAAGTTTCTCTCTCCTTCTCCTTCTGCCCCTCTCCCAGCTCGCTTGCACATGCCTGCGCTCTCTCTCTCTCTTTCTCAAATAAATAAATATCTTAAAAAAGAAAAAAAGAAATCATTCCAATGTATTTTCTTTCATCCAGTAAGAGAGATGAACCCCGTGCACTGATTGGGCAGGGATATTGGCTAAGCTCTCCTTGACGATGGCATTTGGGCAGGTAAAAAGGAAGGAACCAGTGCTCCAGACCTAGAGCTTGTTGTGTGAGCAAGGGCACAGAAGCAGGAAGAGTGAATAGGCCAACATAGCTGAAGACTAAGGATGAGGTACAACATTCCACAGGGGTGCTAAGGCCATTCTGAGTTAGACCTTACAAGCCAGGCCAAGAACTTGGTGTCCTTTTCCAGTAATGTGAAACCATAGGCAGGGAAACCAGTTTTAATATTGCATTGACCAGGATTTGAAGCAGCAGGTCCTAATCCCAAATAGCAGAATCAGGAATGAAGAAAAAACAATTTGAGAGACTTTATTTTAAAAGAAAGGAAAAAAGATAACAAAAGAATTTGGCCTTTGCTGTACAGCTAGCCAATTATTTAAGAAGAAAGTGGGGGGAGGGGAGGGAGATAACATCATAGTTTCAAGAAAAGTCCGAAGTTCAAACAGGCTTAGGGAGACATAAGATTGGTTATGCAGAAACAGCAAGGATATGTTTTCAATAAAAGACCATATGAGTCACCAGTACATCTTATCCTATTTTTTTTTAAGATTTTATTTATTTATTTGACAGAAACCACAAGTAGGCAGAGAGGCAGGCAGAAAGAGAGAGGGGGAAGCAGACTCCCCGCTGATCAGAGAGCCCAATGTGGGACTGCATCCCAGGACCAGGACCCTGAGATTATGACCCGAGCCCAAGGCAGAGGCTTAACCCACTGAGACACCCAGGCGCCCCCTTATCCTATTTTTTAATGAAACACACAAAAATATAAACTTACGAAACATACAATTTAGTGGGTGAATTCGACATTGCCAAAAAAAAAGGCCACCATGGATTAATTGAAATAAGCAAAGTCCTCCCATACTTCAATCTGGAGAGTTTACAAATAGATACATGATTACCTGTTTTTTCTGTCTAAACAGCACAATTCATACACACACACACACACACACACACACGAGGAGATACATTTATAGGCTACTGATTATACAAATCCTCCTTTAACTTTCCCATGGGTATTATTAATAAGCTTCTTCAGCTCCCTTAAGAGGCTTTTTTAGGACTCAGATTGTGTGCAAATGGCAGTCTGAGCATTCCAACCAATTTATGAGAACTCTCAGATTAAAAAAAAAAAAAAAGTCTCAGATAAATGAGGGGAAGTTGTGTTTTTCTGATCTCCTCATAAACATCTTTTCATCCCCTTAACCATAAGTCCAGGGATGATTTTATGTTGGAAGCACAACACAGAAAGGAAGTAAGAAAAAGTTTGTTAACAGAGAGGTCTTACAGTAAGTGCAAAGTCTAACCCTACAACCCATACTGCTCCCCACCATGTTTTTCGGTCCAACCACCATTCCGGGGGAGGCAGATGAGGGAGGCGCTCGGGGAGGGTCTTCAAAGAGTCCCAAGAATGTTAGAAATTTCTCAAAGCATATTTCACTTGCTTTGGTTTAAAAACGAGGTAATAAATTCATACCATGTATCACTTCAGGAAGAAAAAGTGGGAAAAAAGTAGAAAGTTAAAGAATCGAAACATGTTTTGATTATGTGTGAGGCACTCAGCAAAACCTGATTCAGCATCTGCATCCCACGTACTGCACTTGGCTTCAGAAATACGATGGTGAGCATCACCCGACTCTCCCTGCGTTCGGGGATTAAAAGCACTTAGCAGTTACCGTGTAGTAGGAGATGCAAATATTAGTCAAAAGATCTCACTAACAGACACATAAGGATGGACTAAACAGTGTTAGGGTGGAAAGATGTCTGAGGCTTTGAAAGCATGAAAGAATGGGGATCACTGGGGTAAACACTGGTAGAACCAAGTGCAATTAAGAGGAGGAGAATTCTGCAAGAAAAAGCTATGTGTGATTAAAATTAGAATGCTTTAATTAATTAATTTAATTATTAGGGACTCTATAATTCCCTACAGCAGAACTGGAATGGTAATGGAAGCTATCAAGATTGAAACAAACAAGGAAACAAACCAACCTCCTCGGGCCACTGGACTATAAAATGCAGTTAGTCAACTAATACATTTACATTATTCCAAAGATCTGTCCTACAGGCTCCCTTACTTGACTTCATGCGGGAACTGCACCATTAAGCATTATCAAAATTCACTCCGAGCCAAAGTGCTCTGGGGCCTTTAAGCACATGCACAGGGAGCATAGTGTGACTCTGGGAGGTATTCTGGTATTTTTAATTTCCTGAACTAAAAATGCTTATTAAAAATTTAAGTTTCTTGGGACGCCTGGGTGGCTCAGTTGGTTAAGCAGCTGCCTTCAGCTCAGGTCATGATCCCAGCGTCCTGGGATGGAGTCCCACATCGGGCTCCTTGCTCGGCAGGGAGCCTGCTTCTCCCTCTGCCTCTCTGTCTCTAACAAATAAATAAATAAAATCTTTAAAAAAAAAAAATTTAAGTTTCTGGTCAGGAGTCTTCCTGCCGTTCTTCCCAGTACTCCATAAAGTAAAGCATTTTGCCTTCAGCAATCCCATTTGGATCTTTCCTATAATCAACCATGCTGTACACAGAAGTGGCCTAGTAACCTCTGACCCACAGACTATCACTTGCCCCCATCCCTCCCTCTCACCCTCAGGCTTAGCTCATTCCTTGCCTACATCCCCCAGGTCCATGAGCCGTAGACAGTACTTAGAGGCAAGAGTGTTCAGGGGGACAGTACTCACTTCCTTTCCTCAAGCAGAGCGATTTCCTTTTTGACCTCATTGTATTCTTCTGCGATTTGGCAGTGTTGCTTGAACACCCGCATGGATTCCACGGAGTCATGACAGGGCGGCAGAGGCTTCACAAACAACAAGAAGAAGAGGTCAGTCCATTCCTTCACATCAGAATCCATTATCAATGATTTCGCTCCACTGGCGTCCTTTAGAGGGACATGTTTTGGCGTAAGAATAGCACTGTTGGCCAACACGGGACAGAGTTTGGCTGGTTCTACTCGACTGAAACTGAGGAGGTGGGCTGACGTTTCCCCACAGTCATCTTCCGGTGTCATTCATGGGCTTCCTCAGGCCGGAGCCAGAAGAGGGAGGCCCAGGACATGCTCATTATCGGCCACGCATTGGAGTAAAAACAGGTCTTCTAACAATTCTCTACTTCTCCCCAGAAATCTTAAACTCCGCTTTAGAGAAGGGCAGTGGCGGAGAAATATTTCAGTGGTCTGCTTTAATTATCCCCTGCTTTCTACACCTGTAGCCCAGAGGCATCGTCTCCTCTGGGAGAACGGAGTAGCCCTACAAGAAAGGCTCTCTTCTAAGAAATGCAGACAAACTGAAGAAATGATGCCAGGCTGGAAATAAAGGATTAACAACCCTCATGAAAGACCAAACCCCGTGAAAGATCAAACCTCAAGTGAAACAATGCTTGTCACATGTGCGGCCAAAGAGAATGTGGATTTTTGTCTTTTTTTCTCTCTCATCCACAAGGAAAACAAAGGCCAGGAGGGAAAGCCTTTAAACCCTTAACATGTCGAAAATCCTACTCCTTTCCAGAAGTTATTTTTTAAAGAACTCGATTTCCTTGAGTTTGTAATTCTAATTTTTTCTTAGCAACACATTATTAAAAACATTACCTTAAGAAACACTAGCTAATAGTCTTTTAAAGAGTATTTTAATCACCCTAGTCCATAATTCACAGAAAATGGCATATACTTCTCAGAAATACAACTTCATTGCTGAGTGGGCCCTTTGGTTGAATCCTTTTCTTGTTATAGTCTATATATCCAAGTATGTGTCTGACTAGGTCATATTTTCACTAATTTTATATTCAGAAATTAGGAAGTGATGCATTTCTTCCTGTTTGCTCCTCTCTTTATATTCTTTGTGGACAAAGATTTCTTTGGGTATTGGATTCAGCAACCCCACCCGAGATGTGACAGAAATTCTATGAAGTTCTATAAAATCCTATAAAGTCTGATCAAATCATGATATCAAATCATGATAAATCCTATTTATCATGAGGCCTCTGATTAGAGGTCTTCTAAAGGAAATAAAATTTGAAGGAGATTTGCATGGAATTTACCTCCATGTGGAACATCTCATATCCAAATTCATGGAAAATCTAATAATAATTGCATCATGGAGCATCTTTCCCTTCTGACCCATGAACACATTTACAACATAAACTCAGCCTGTTGGAACCATTATCATCTCTCTTTATGAAAATAAATTGAAAAGTACTGCCCAGGATTATTATAGTATAATGCACCCCATGAAACAAAGCTCTCGCCAAAGGAATTCAGAACTCCTGGCTCCTCTGGTCTATGTCCTAGAAATCACCACCCCCTCATCAATTTTCACCTGTTCCCCTGGCAGATTACCAGGTATAACAGTAAGGAGAATGAAAACAATGTACTCCGGGCACCCTAGCCAAGTTGCTATTAAATCATCTGTGTCCTCTGTTCTCACTGAAAGGCCCTAAGGCTCTTCACATCCTATTTCCTGTCCTTACAAACATCACGTAAACTATATTCCGCTCATTCCGTAACTTGCCACCACTTGTAGGTCCCTGAATCACAAAATCAGCATAGTCACCTATGTGACAGTCAAAAGATTCTAGGATTCTGTGCAAAGGGTTCATGTCCTTACGAGGAAATAAATGATAATAAATGATAAATAAATGTAGCCATGTACAGGGAGAAATGCCCTTCCCTGCTGTGATCAAGAGGGGAAACTGCAAGTTACATATATGTGTGTCTGTGTGTACATACAACAGTATATCATAAAGTTACATATGTTACATATGTAATTTTCTTAAGTTTACATATATAATTCTCTTAAGAAGAGAATATACATTTACATATATAATTTTTTTTTTTATTTGATAGACAGAGATCAGAAGTAGGCAGAGAGAGAGAGGAGGAAGCAGGCTGTCTGAAGAGCAGAGAGCCCGATGCGGGGCTCGATCCCACGACCCTGGGATCATGACCCGAGCCGAAGGCAGCGGCTTTAACCCGCTGAGCCACCCAGGCGCCCCTACATATATAATTTTCTTAAGAAGAGAGTGGTCTTTTCCCCCCCCTCTTAGCTTTCTACCTTGCAATTCTTTTTACTGGTGGGAAGTTTTTTTGTCTGTTTTGTTTTACTGACACTTGTTAATTGTGGGAAATTTGAAGATATTACGTATAGGTAGTGTGATCGTGATGCTAGGGGTATATGAGGATAAGGAGTATTTCAGAATAGATTCAGTATCCTCATATGCTCTTAGCAGGATGATCATGCTACTTACACATAACGCTATTTTCAAGACTTCCCACAATTAAAAAGTAGTGCCAATTTAAAAAGGAAAAGCCAAAAATACCTAGTGTTCAGCATCTCAGGGAATAAAAGGATGCCAGGTGTCACTTCAAGCCTCCGGCTCCCATAAGCTCTGTCTTCACCCAACCTGGCATGTAACTCGGCACCACTGTCAGTTCTCCCAATTTGTATGAAAGCATCAAAGAGCAATAGAGTAGGTTTTCTTAAGCAAGGAAGGAAGTTACATTGCATAGTCCACCACAACATTGTAAAGTCATTTCACTAAATGCCGGGGGCTGGGAGGGAAGTGGGGGAAATGAGAGCTATTTAATGGGTATAGAGTTTCAGTTTTCCAAGATAAAAATGTTCTGGAAATTAGTTGTACAATAATGTAAATAAACTTAACATTACTCAACAGTACATTTAAAAATCACCAAGAAAATGTTGTGCTATGTGTTCTCACCACAAACTTAAAAAGTTAATGCAAAAAAAGAAAATTGTCTTTAGAGATTTCTGCTATCCCTACTCATCTTCTTTTTTGTTTTTTTTAAGATTTCATTTATTTATTTGAAAGAATGAGATCACAAGGAGGCAGAGAGACCGGGGAAAGCAGGCTCCCTGCTGAGCAGAGAGCCTGATGTGGGTCTCGATCCCAGGAACCTGAGATCATGACCTGAGCTGAAGGCAGAAGCTTAACCCACTGAGCCACCCAAGCACCCACCCTCCTCATCTTCTAAGAATTGCTGCAAAGATTCACTTCTAAGAACTGTGGCAAGGATTCACTATCTGAGGCTCACTCTATATGCAACCTAGTGCTCCCTTCTTCTCAAATTTCTCCCCAGGGAACTTAAAGTTTCTCATCCCTTTATGTCTACAGTCATTCACCACAAACCCTAAATGTCATTAGACAAAACAAAGTACCCTGGCAGCAGGACGGACTGTCATTGGAAGGGATTTGACATTTATCCCAGCCAAAGAAACTCATCAGAGTATTTTTTAAATACATATGGTTCCCATCCCAACACGAATTCTGATGAAAAAGAATATTAAGATATTTAGGTTTAGGGGAGCCTGGGTGGCTCAGTTGTTAAGCGTCTGCCTTAGGCTCAGGTCATGATCCCAGGGTCCTGGGATCAAGCCCCACATCAGGCTCTCTGCTCAGCAGTAAGCCTGCTTCTCCCTCTCCCACTCCCCCTGCTTGTGTTCCTTCTCTCTCTGTCTCTGTCAAATAAATAAATAAAATCTTTTTTTAAAAAAGATATTTGGTTTTATACCCCCCAAAAAGTATAGCTATAGGTAATGACATGTTGTTCTGTACAATATAGAACACTGTCACTGCTTGTCACTTGTGTTTGTGTGTTTGTGTGTGTGTAGCATCCCAAGGTCTTCCCTGAGGGTGACTCTCTCTTATCTTCTTATCGCAAAATAAGAGAGGTCATATGACCACCAGCATTCATTGAATAAAATGAAAGTGTCTGCCTGAGAAACAGATTCTTAAAATTCAAGCACAAGAATTGGGTTTCCAGGGCAAAAATGGAGCTATAGATGGGTTTATATCATGTGACATTTGAAACATTGGCATTCATGAATTAATCAGTCATGCAGAGGTAAAGATAGCGTTTAACACATGTTCACATTGAAAACTAAAAAATACTGTAAGACAATACTGGTGGTAACCAAATGAAAAAAATCTATTAGCTTCTTGGAATAAAAATTAACACATATTTTTGCTTTAATGCTCATTGCATCGTTTCGACTATTCTGTCCGAGAGGCTTTCGTAGTCGTCATTCGGGGGGAACAAGCAAGGAATAAATAAACTCCTCGTGTTGACAGTGAATTTCTTTTCACATTAGGAGAAAAAAAAATGTCCTTATTTAATCCATAATTACTACCTCTTCCCACACTCTGGATTCATTTCTCCCACACTCTTGCCTAAAGGATGAACTACTACACCCCGAAGACAAGGAGTCCAAAGATACTTGATTTGAGAGTGAAAAGGTAAAGGTATTCTTCATGCACTAGAGCACCTGTCCTATGGAATCGCAGAAACGACTCTTCAGACTCACTTAATGCTTTGGCATCCAGCCTACTCACGATACAGCCAGTTCTCAGAAGGTTAAATCAAGGTATCCTCCTAATACCAACCCAAGCCGACGTCGAAGCACATTTTTCCAAGACCCAGATTGGGGTTGGGATGAGGTCAGAGCCCAGGGGGGGCACTTGCTCCTCCCTCACCCCCTATCCTCCCTCTCCACCCCATCCCACAGCTGCCTGAGAATGGAACTTGTACGGGCTTTAAGTTACACCCAGTGTGAGTGAATCGCTACCAGCCCCGGTATCCACCCCAATCATCAGGACAGATTTAACAAGATGAAGTAAGAGAGAAACCGCAGACTCCTGTTCCAAGAATGCTGGCTTGAGCCACACCATCCCATCTCTGCTCTCTGCCTGGGAGTTTATAGCAAACTCCTCCTGAAATGGACTCCCGTCCTCTGGAAAGCACCCGTGGGAAAGAACCAAGCCAAGCATCTCTCTGCAAGGGGCAAAGCCAACTTGAGCGCTTCCGTTTTCTACTTGGCTTCTTCAAATACTACTGGCCCCATCTACTTCAAAAAATGTAAGAATTTAATTTTCCTCTCCCAGCTTCCCACACAGAAGATTATATTTAGGAAGCTAAATATTCTACAGTTGCTGAGCAGACTTTTTATTTATTCCTTGAATCTCAGTGTTATCTTTATTGGGGGGGGTGAAGGTATCTGGTTTAAATTTATGTTGCATTTTAATGTCCTCAAATGAAAAGGTACAATTTGTTAAAACTAGAAGGAAAAAAAATCATCAGGACTAATCACAATATTTGAAAACTCTGTTATCTTAGAATTTAAAACACTTCTGAAAAATTTTAAGAATTGGCACTTCTATAGTATCTACCCGGTGACCAGAGTGAACACTAGTCACTGTACCGCATATCTTCTATGGAATTGAAATGAAGGATATTTAAGTCATTTTTATTAACAAGCAATATTAAAAGGAGAAATTACTCAAGAGTGTCTCAAACTTTTCCAATAAGCATCTTGTTGGATGGCTACTGGGCTTCTCAAAAAAAAAAAAGTAAATAAATAAATAAAAGTAAGTTACCATAGTAAAGCTCCAAGGTATCTGTTTATATTTTCCATGTGGTCACAGCAGCCAATGAATGATAAAATACTTTTCCACATGTGTATGAGGAAGAAAATACAGACATCTTCAGTGTTTTCTATGGGATTATTTCCTAATTGCATTTCCAGATGGATGTTCAAGGCCAGCATAGCAGAATTCCAGAGTACTAAGACTTCCCCATTTGCTATCATTTTCCTTTCCAAGATATCAAGCAATACACTGACAATAAGACCTGAAAGAAATTTCTGGAGAGACTGCTCGGATAATAAGATATTACAGCACACAACTAAAGCTAGGAAATTGTTTATTTGTGGAGGTGACATCAGTTTCTGGACTTACTAGACTCTGTCTGAGAAAAGGCAAGTTCAGTGTGTACCGTAGAGACACCTGTCACTGTCTTCTCAGATTAGATGGGAGGACGTTAGGAGGGATTGAAGCTATTGCTCAATTTGGCTTAAAAAATAAAGTCATATTGTTTTCAAAGTATCTTAGCTTAATGAAAGAAAGAGAGCATCAGAACCTGTATTCCTAACTCAGATATCCAAAGAGATGCTTCTCTTGTCATTTTACACATACAAAAATAAATTACTAGTTCTTAACTAGTAATTAAGTTACGATTTCACTAAAGAAGGAAATTAACATCAAGTGAGCAATTATTTTGCCAAGCACTGTGCTTGTCTGCTCATTACCACATTTAATTCTCACAACAATGTGAGATCAATATTGTCTCCACTTTGCAGTTCAGAAAAGTAAGGTTTAGATGAAGTAAATAATATGCCCCGAATTATGAAACTGGTATGTAGCTGAGATCCAAATTCAGGGCAATCTAATGCCACTGCCCCTATTCTAACCATTAAAATTCCCATGAAGGAAGTTTGTTACAATTTACTTGTTACCATATTCTCTACCTGATTATGAAAGCGTATTCTTCATTGCAATGCAATGAAGACCAGATTACAGCTCAGCTTTGGATCATCTATAGGTCAAACAACGATCTCCAAAACACAACAATAGGGTTAAATTTTAAAACAAATGTGATGCCAACTCAGACCATCCTTCAGAACAAAGAGGGAAGTTGGGCATAACCTTGTTTTTCAATAGAAAGAAACTGGAGCCTAAAGAAAAAATAGTGATTTTCAATCATTCTTAGAAGTGGACATAGAATTGAGCCTCCTTTCTTTGGACTTTGTGTACTAAACCAGCTCTACCCAACTACTGCCTCTAATAGCCAGAGAGAATTTAGAAACCAAGTTCTAGGAAAGGAATCCACATAAAATAGAATCAACCTACCCATCGCCCCTAGCGGAGGCCTAAGGGCCACAAACAAACATTACAAAGAGATGCTCCTTTTAACACCTACCTTACCCCAAAGTCTCTTGCCCAACCTTCTGCATTAATAGAGACATCAAGAGAAATGTTTGTCCTGGCTATTCTTGCATAGGGCTTTTTTCGGCTTCTTTGAAAATAGAAGCACCATGAATTACATGCTCCAACATGTCCACATTCTTGGCAAAGCAACAGAAAAATCTAGGGGGTCGAATTGGTGAGAAAGTATCTACCAAATAGCTACTTTATAGCTCCATTTTATAAACAACACAAGAATGCGTAATGCGTAACAGATATCAGAAAGTCAGAACCGACTTTACAACATTATCCTATAACCACATTATGGCAACCTCACAAACCAGAAACAAAACAAAACAAAACAAAACAAAAAAAAAAAACACCTCCACCTATCAAAGTAATTTAAGCAGTCCACAGATTTCCCAAAAGCTATAAGGGAAAGAAAGCTACCAAGATGCAGAATCCCAGATTGAGTCAGAAATAGCAAATTTACTCAGACCAAAATCTAACCTCAGGTTTTTTATCTCCAAAATGGAGACATAATAGTTAGCTTATACGATTATGGCGAGTCTCACATGAGATTATCTGTGGGGAAATGTCACTTGCCTAGCGATACTCCGTATGCACAGTGGGATTTAAATCTGAGGCTATGCAGAGAATAGGGCCGGTTGTAATCACCTGGCAACATTTATTTTTCATTTGGCAAGTTTTGAAGGCTCCTGTAGAGATAATGAAGACTCAGTTTATCCTCGAGCAAATAGTGACAACCACAAGGCACTTCCTCTGCTTTTGTAACCTAACTTTTATTCTTCCATAGAGGATTACGATGGTCGGTAAAATTCCAAGAGACATCACTGTGTGATGAAAGCACATGACACTGACTGTGAGGATGGCCTGCTCCACAGAATGGATTGCTCCTTTCTTACATAAAGCATTTTCATTGCTTTCAATACAGAGACTTCCTGCTGCAGAATGCCTTAAATTTATACACTTATGCTAAGCATGGAAAGAAGAATCTGGTTTTAGATGTGATTTTCTGCCTTAGCTTTCCCCTTCTCAATTCCCACCATTTTGTTTTTGAGTCATTCATGCCCTGGAGTATAGAATAAAGGTAGCAGGCTACCACCCCAGGCAAAGGGGACCCTAACCAAATGGTTAGGACATGGACAACTGGCAAATGTTTATAGCAAACTCGATTGTATCCTTCACCCAACAAACAAGCACTAACTTAAATGATTTTAGGTGTGAAACTGGGATTGTTCCCTCTATTTATGAGGACGTAAAACGATACCATATTTTAAGGGTAGGGAATCGGGGGATCAAAACCCATGAGTCAGAAAGTAGCATCTCAACTGCTTATCTTGTTAAGGATCAATGAAGATGAAATAGTCTCATTGGATTAAAATAAATAAATAGACCTAATTTCTAATATATATATATCAAATGGAATTAAAACCATAAAATCCAAATGGATCTTGAGATGCTCTAACAGAAACATTGTCTAGAGAATTGCCAAGGGCGCTATGAATATCCTTTAAAGAATGATCTGTGAAACAGGGAAGACCATCAATGTTCCCAAAGAAAAAAAAAATTTGTCAATACAAAAAAAGTAGAATTAATGGGGCACCTGAATGGCTCAGTTGTTAAGTGTCTGCTCAGGTCATGATCCCAGGGGCCTGGGATCTGGCTCCCTGCTCAGCAGGAAGCCTGCTTCTCCCTCTCCCATGCTTGCTGTTTGTGTTCCCTCTCTTGCTGTGTCTCTCTCTATCAAATAAATAAATAAAATCTTTTTTAAAAAATCGTAGAATTAATGATCCATTGTTTGATGGAGACCAGAACCTGAACATGTTTTTATTGTTTTATTTCCAAAACATGTATACTCGTTATTTTCACCTAACTGCCAGGATAATTAATGAAATAACTTTGAGCCGACAGTAAAATAAAGAAGAAAAACAAAACTGGGACTGGGGGAAGAAATATCTCATTTTTATCTTATAATCCCAACTAAACCACCAGTAGCATGTGCATAGCCGTGTGAGGACAGAATCAAAGTGGGGAAAGTTGTGTGTATAGAACACGCCGGGCAGCAAAGCAGACTGAGAGCTGAATTGTTCTCTATGGTGAGAAAAAGTGATACTGGAACGATGTTAGCTATCAGGAACTAGGGGAGCTGGGTTGAAGACCCTGGTGGGGAGCAGGAGAAGGAGGAGCTAAGATGGCTGATAGCAGCAGAAGAAATCTTCAGGGAGAACAGCTCTGTGCTTTCACAGCTGTATGGTGACCAGCATAACCCTCCCACTTTCTGGCGCTGTCCAGTAATCTCTGCATAACGGATACCGGTCTATTCAGTTGGCTTTCTGGTGGAGGGCTGTGACGATGCCCAGGACCATGGCAGAGGTAAGAAGGAGGACTCTCCTCCAAGCAGCCTAGTCACACTGGAGTCTTGCCGGGTTGATTTTTTTTTTTTTTAAGAGACCATTCCAGTACTGGAACACAGGCTCTGTGTTCTCACTGATCTGACCTGGCTAGCCACAGGTTTTTAACTCAGTGCACTGGGTACTGAAATCAGAACTGGAACCCATCAAAAAGGACATTGTTTGGGTTGCACAAGGGCTCATTCTTGGTTCTTCCCACCTCCATCGAGGAATGTTCAGGACTGGGGGTCACGAATATGAATGATGTCAGGATACAGTAACACCTGCAAATGGGAAAACCTCTGGGGTGTAAGACAATGGGGGACATCAGGCCTGATAGGAAGGAGAGGATGCAGATCCCTCCTAAAGGCTTTAAAAATCCATACTTAGAGGAGAAAAAAAAAAGTAGTGACTAAGTAAATATCTGTGTGCCAGATTCAAGACCCCTATTAGATTTGTCTAAATGTGACTGCAAAGTGAAGTACTCAAGAGCACGTCTGACCCACAGCCAATATCCATGTCTTCCGGGCAGAGCCTCTTCCTAAAGCCATCTTTGCCTGGAATCACCATATATCATCTAAAGAAAACTGAAATGTCATAAGTCAGCTCCTTTCAAATGATTCTGGTGTACTAAAATGGGATCTCTTTGATAGAGCGTCCATAAACTATGCACACAAAATAGTTTTTCTATGGACCAAAACCATGCAGTATTCAGAATGTTTAACTTAAAATAATTATATTCTACTGAAAGTTGTCAGAGGACTGGGGAGGGGCTGGGGGTGGAGGAGGGAGAAGAAGATGATTCTGAAGCCTCCTCTCCACCCATGACAAGCCACCTCCACACAGTTTGCCCCTAAATCATTAATTCAAAACAGGCCACCAGTGCAATGATACAGAGACAGTCTCAGCGAAAGAAGGCAGGGACCAGCCCTGTTCCCAGGCTCCAGAACTCCTTAAAAGTAGGTGCTTGCCTACTGGGTATTTACCTCAAAGATACAGATGTAGTGAGCAGATGGGGCGTTTATACCCCAATGTTCATAGCAGCAATGGCCACAGTTGCCAAACTGTGGAAGATGCCCTTCAGTGGACGAATGGATAAGGAAGATGTGGTCCATATATACCATGGAATATCATGCCTCCATCAGAAAGGATGAATACCCAACTTTTGTATCAACATGGATGGGACTGGAAGAGATGATGCTGAGTGAAATAAGTCAAGCAGAGAGAGTCAATTATCATATGGTTTCACTTACTTGTGCAGCATAAGGAATAACATGGGGGACCTTGGGAGATTGAGAGGAGAAGTGAGTTGGGGGAAATCAGTGGGGGAGATGAAGCATGAGA
This sequence comes from Taxidea taxus jeffersonii, assembly GCA_003697995.1. Classification (NCBI taxonomy): domain Eukaryota; kingdom Metazoa; phylum Chordata; class Mammalia; order Carnivora; family Mustelidae; genus Taxidea; species Taxidea taxus. The sequence continues at coordinate 20,051 of ML108725.1, read as the reverse complement.
GACTGTGGACTCTGAGAAACAAACTGAGGGTTTTGGAGGGGAGGGAGGTGGGGGGTGGGATGAGCCTGGTTGTGGGTATTACGGAGGGCACGTATTGCATGGAGCACTGGGTGTGGTGCATGAACAATGAATTCTGGAACACTGAAAAGAAATTTTTTAAAAAGTACGTGCTTCCTTACACTATAAATTCTTGATATTCTGGTGCTATAGCCAGATACCCAGACAGGGAGGTTAAATGCGAGTTGCATGACTTTGGAGTTCTAAAAGTAGAAGCCTGGATGACTTGACTTGAAAGCTCCCCGCTCTGTCTCCAAGACCGTCTTTTCTCAATGAGGCCAGGTGTCCATTCACTACATCCGTGAAGCTAAGGAGGAAAAAGGAAAGACTCTCGATATATCCTTACCTGCAGCTGCTGGTCTAATTCTGGAAAGACCAGAGGAATGGCATCTTCAGAAGGTGTATCATCTAAAACATGAAAATAAAAGGATTCTTCACTATAGAGCTCTTTCTCTCCTGGGGCGGGGGGGGGGGGGTGTCCCATTCTCACCATCTTTGGACTTATACAATTAAATCATCACTATATACTGCTTTAATTATTCTCATCACTTCAGGCGGGGACACAGAGAATACAAAAAAGAAAGAAAGAAAGAAAGAGAGAAAGAAAGAAAGAGAGAAAGAAAGAAAGAAAGAAAGAAAGAAAGAAAGAAAGAAAGAAAGAAAGAAAGAAAGAAATCTTGTTCATTTTTGATACAAACAGAAGCCTGGAGAGCATAGATGGCCCGGCCAAAATTTTGCAAACAAATACCAGAATTGTCCACGGTTCAGTCTGGTGGCTCTACAATTGAGAAGCACTGCTTGTCCTTCAAGATTCTCATGGTAGCCAAAACCAGATTCCCTGGTAGGCAAGAAAGTGCTTTAACAAGGCGCTCATGAGGTGACCCCAGCAACCTCAATGGGACAGAAGAATGTGTTAGTGAAAAATAGAAGTTCGACTCTGAGTGACTCCAAAGTTGGCAAGCTTTGATGTCCTTACCACAAACCACCACCACCAGGCAGCAACCCAGTCAGAGAGGTCCTCCCTGCACAGCAGGCAGCAGTCCCCACCTGAGGCCCCATGCACTGCCTTGATGTGGGAGAGCGAAGAGAGCTGTGGGCACTCTGACCTCAACCGCCTTAAACTGATGACTGGCAACAGGCAGGTGTTGCTGGATCAAAGATGTTCTCAGAAGCATCCAAGGAAACCTGAGAGGAGTTTGGCCTCAAATATTCAAACCACCCGCAAATGTCTTCAAGAACATACTGTGACCCAGCTGCGCTACTAGAGAACAGCCCGTTGTCAGCAGAACTTCCTATGTCCAGGTGGATTCTGGCTCTGCCGGGCCATCCATTCCTGTCCCCTCCATGTTGGCAACCTCTACCCCGAGATAGACAACTATGAGAATAAGACAAAAGACAACCTAAGAATCATTTAAAAACTGAATCTCTTTTACATTGTAACAAAAGAAAGTTCGTGGCTTTTATGTTCTCACTATCATAACCCAATCTGTTTATAAAACCTTGCTGTTCTATTTGAACAAGAGCATGTACTATGAGCCGTACCCAATGAAGAAAAAAGTCTCCTCTCCCTACTCACTGAGAGCAGAGTCCCGAGTAAAACACAGCACGTAAGGAGCTCCTGGCTTCGAAGGCAGTAAGATTCTTTGAAGGCATCAAAGATAATTACCGGAAAGATAATCCAAAGGAGGACAGTATTTGCCTCTGCCAAGCACCTCAAGGATCACAGCAGTTAATAGCCTCAAATAGCATCACCAAATTTGAATCCACTGGTATATTTTAGTCAGGAGTAGTATAATAATACTCCCATTTAGAAGTGGCTTAAGACAATGATAATGCATCGCCAAATTTGAATCCACTTCTCCCTGTACCTATGCGAGATGATAGATGCCCACAGGTTCACTAACACTGTTCTGCTTCACAGAGCATGTAGAAATGGAGAAATCTCCCCAGGCTCCTTGCTGCAGGCTGGAGGACTGAATCAAGAGGACACAAGGGGATCTGATCCCCAGGCCCTCCGAGTGCTCACGTCCTACTCACCATGACAACTTCTGCGAGATACTGTGGCTCTTCAAGTCCACCCCTTCATCGGCAAAGAGTTGGACAAAAAACAGAAATATTCACTTGCTGCTACTGACCCTTTACAGGTAACCTTCGTTACGAAACCTATGGTTTATAAAACTGACTTGGGTCTAAGGCATATTTAAATGTACTTCAATAAAATATCAATTATCAATAAGCCGGACTTCATGATTATGTCAGTTCATTGAGTTCAAGGCCAGAACAACTTGGCACGGGTAAATGGGAACATCTTATACTTTGGCATCCCAACCCTAAGAATCATAGATGAACAGGCACTGGTTAGAAGGAGAAACCACTTCTGTAAAGTACCAGAATAGATAGTGCCTTCCAGAATCCTAAAAGTCAGCCAGGAAGGGAGCTCAAGTCTTCTTGGGATTTAATCTACCTTGCTGCCTATGAAGTCACACACCTTCCTCCTTAGTTATAAAAAAGAAGAAAATTATTCAATTGTTTTACTATAGTAAAGTAAATAGCCAATTCTGATATGACCTGGAATTAATACAGTGCATTAGAGAAATCTAATCAAACCGTGGCACTTATATGTAAGCATGCTGATAATTTTGAGGACAAGGCTTAAGACTGGATTTCTTGAGTTTAAAAAAAAAATCTAACTCACTGACATAGAAACATGTAACAGATGTTGTAATAATGATGAGCAAAATAAAGATAAGACTTTGGTTAAAGAATGGTTCACGTTGGATTAATCCAAGCGGGAAACAGCAGCGGAAATAAGAAAACCAAAGACAGATGCAAGGAGATGACTGAGTCTGGAAGCCAGGGCTGCCTTTCACTGCCTGAGGCCATCTGGTTCAGGGGGAGTCCCTGCCCGCCAGAAATTTCAGGGCTTGTGAAGCTGCTTACAAAGCTGGTCTGAGTTGATGTGCGGTGTGTTTACTTTTAAACAGTGGCTGCCTTCTTTGACTGGTTTTAAAAATAGGCAAGTATTCTAAAAGCAGAACGATGAATCACAGGACTGGGCCAAAAGGAAAGAAGGAAAATGATTCAAGCAGACTAGTAGCACAGCTGCTCCACCAACAGTTGGCCAAATCGTTGTAAAACATTTTGACAGTGACATTGGATCGGAGTTCCTGACAGCAGTTAGGTTTGTTTTGAAAATTCAGAAGCACAAAGTGGATCGTACAGTAGGTAGGCAAGAGACCCTCTCTCTGGAAAACTCGGCTTTTTTTTTTTTTAAAGGAGAGCAGTTACAATATGACAAAATCAGAATGCAAGTACATTTTTATTGAAATATATTTATTTACCAAATAGTCGTTGAATGCCTATGACGTACCAGGCAAGTAGTCAGGCTCTTGCTAAATTGGCAAATTACTTTATCATGTTTTTTAATGTATTATTATTAAAAAAATAATTCATCAGCTTCATGATTCAAAATACCCCTGTGGGCTTTAATGGACCAAGCAACGTGTATCCTAAGGAATTTTTGAATATTGGAATATAAAGGAAATAATTTAAAGGTTTTGGGGGGTTGTTTTTGTTTTGTTTTGTTTTGTTTTTTTGGACAAGCAGATGTTTGCTGCCTGTTTTGCAAAGCACAACATGACTAAGTCAACGGTACTCAAGATAGAACTTGCTTATTGGTATCCCAACCATTAGGACATGCCATAGTACATTTTATGATGGGTTCGTCCCAGCATTTTTGGAACAGATGTTGAGTTGCTGTTTCAGATTTCCTTAAATTGTCTTCTCCGTGTTTCTCCATGAATCAGATAAGTGGGAACCGCTGGGTCTGTAATCCAAACCCTCGCTGTTATTTAGCAATGAGAGCTATGTGGTTAGAGTTTTCAGAGAATGCTGCAGCTGGACAGGGCTAAGCCATCATCCGGTCCAGGACTCAGTGAAGAGCAAAGGACAAGGGCCCCAACAAAGGAAAGGAGTCTTGTAAGATGAAGGGGTATTTCCCAGCCCAGAGTCTTCACTATACTATTCTACTCTTCTTTACTTTCTGGTCCATGGGCTCCCAACTTTCTTATATTTCATGACAGTGAATTTTCCTCAAAACATTGGGAATCATGCCTTAGAGTGTCCAACTTTTTATTCAGCTGGTGAAGATGACTCAAAACACCTACCATGTATCATTAGGATCTCTTTATGACAGAAAGAACATTTTAGCCCCCAAATCTTAAGACAAAGGTAATCAAATAAGTGTCCATTATAAATGGATAAATTTAGCTTTAGAGACAAAAGCAAACACACACCAAGAAAACCTCCCTGCCATGCCCTTGTTTCTTCTGTTGTACGTCGAAGAAGCGAAAACTTCATCAAAGCCAGACCAGGTCTGCAAAGCAGCAGCTGAGAACCACTGTTCTGGACAACATCTTGACTGGACTTTGGAATCCATTATCTCCCCCCTTCCACTGAGCTCTCCAACCTGGGCATAACTGTGGGCAAATACTTGGCAGGAAGAGTTTAGGTTTCCACACAGAGAAGACCTCAGGACAGAGACAAGCCATGCTCAGAGGACATGCCCCATGCTCTCCAACCTGGGCATAACTGTGGGCAAATACTTGGCAGGAAGAGTTTAGGTTTCCACACAGAGAAGACCTCAGGACAGAGACAAGCCATGCTCAGAGGACATGCCTCAATCCCCAACCAGAAACTCAAGAGGCAGCCCTGCCCAGAATCCACTCCATTTGACTGCATTTTCTGTAGTCAGACCTGGCCACATGAGCCTGTGTCTACGCAGACTCACAGAGACCTTCCCCCAGGTGGGCCCTGCTCCTGGTGTAATGCTCTAAAGGGAGGACTTGAAATTCTTAGAGAGTAGCCCTGTGGCTTTTGTACTGTGCCTCCACAAATTATGCAGCTATCCTGCCTTCTGGTGTCCTGGAGATCATCGTTCGGGGCACCAGGGACAGACTCATACTTAGGAGGCAGATGGTTTAGGCAATAGCTACAGCACCAAGACTCATGCAAAAATGTTCCTGGAACTGTGAAGACTCCTAACCACTCAAGACACAGTGGATCAATCCACATTCTGTAGGGCTCAGGTCAAGCACTTTTTAATGTGGACAAGCAACATAATCTCTTCGACACCTGGTTTCTCCTCCCCTTTCTCAAAAACTTATTAGTAAAGGAATACATATGTCAATTTATTCAGCCTAAAGCCTGATACCTAGGAAATAATCAGTAACAATAATGAATGTTTAATATAACTGAGTTTACTGTCCATTCCTTTTCAGCATAAACCCAACCAAAGAGGTAATGGGGGGCAAGGCACTTGCATGTGGATGTGTGCACATGAGAGTGTGTATGATGGTGAGTGAGAATCACTGTTTCTGATTCCTTAGCTCTCCCCATGCTGGTTAAGAGAGATTTCCCTGGTGCAGCCACAACTTCAGGTCTCGTGGGTTTCTCTCTTCATTTAAATCTAAATTTAAGAAGGGTTTCCCTTTAACTTCCTTATTAAAGCAAACACTTTCTGTATGAAACATTATTTTAAAAACCTTTAATTTATGCATGAAAGGCCTTTGAGAACTTTCATTTTAAATCTAAATCAAGATTCATATTTTATTTTTAGAAATAAGTGATCTAAGGTTGCCAACTCACATTACTAATATATCAGAAAAAAAGTGCTTACTTCGGCAGCACATATACTGATATATCAAAAAAAAAAAAAAACCTTTTTAAAAATGTCTGTATAGGGACGCCTGGGTGGCTCAGTTGGTTAAGCAGCTGCCTTGGGCTCAGGTCATGATCCCAGCGTCCTGGGATCGAGTCCCACATCAGGCTCCTTGCTCGGCAGGGAGCCTGCTTCTCCCTCTGCCTCTGCCTGCCACTCTGTCTGCCTGTGCTCGCTCCCTCTCTCTCTCTCTCTCTCTTTCTCTGACAAATAAATAAATAAAATCTTTAAAAAAAAATGTCTGTATACCTTGGTTCTTGTTAGAATATCACATCATTTTGAAACACATCAAAAGCTTTTTTGAAATTTTGCTTCCTGCCTGTTAAACATTGGACATGTGAACCCTTCGATATGCACTGGGTTTTCAGGGCTCATCAAATTAAAAGTACAGACATGGATACAGATACAGGCATCAGTTTCATATGACACCTAGCAGATTGCTAGTTCTTTATAATTAATAGTAATCATCATGTCACCTCAGCCAGTACCTACAAGTAAGATCATACATTAAGGGATGCCTGGGTGGCTCAGTCAGTTAAGCATCTGCTTCCAGCTCAGGTTATGATCTTAGGACCCTGCAACTGAGACCCACATCAGGCTCCTTGCTCAGCAGGAAGACCCCTCTCCCTCTCCCTGCCACTCCTCCTGCTTATGCACACTCTCTCTCTAACAAATAAATTTAAAAATCTTAAAAAAAATTCATACATCAAACAGACTGAATTTCTCCACAGAGAGACCTGATTCAGTTTAAAGACAGGTTTTATGTTTCTTAGAAACATTCATCTAGCCACTATTATTGTGGCTATGAGTTCATGAATCTTAGCAGTTTATTCTTTTGTAAGAATATTTTTACTAGGGATGCCTGGGTGGCTCAGTTGGTTAAGCAGCTGCCTTCGGCTCAGGTCATGATCCCAGCGTCCTGGGATCAAGTCCCACATCGGGCTCCTTGCTCGGCCAGGAGCCTGCTTCTCCCTCTGCCTGCCACTCTGTCTGCCTGTGCTCACTCCCGCTCGCTCTCTCTCTCTAACTAATAAATAGATAAAATCTTAAAAAAAAAAAAAAGGAGCCAGTTGGAGATCTATTTATTTCTCAGTACACCACCAAATAAAAGTTACCTCTATGTTTCCTCTTTCCTGCTCTATAAAAATATAACACAACTAACCTTTCTCCACCATTTCCCATGACTACTGAGAAAGCTCTTTGCTGTCAGAAACAATCATGCTTCTCTCTCATTACATGGCCCATCCCTTCAAACAGGTATTCAAGCAAAATCAGTCCCAAGGGCCTGGCTTTGAATCCCTTCCTACTACTTATTAACTGCTTGATTTGAGGTAAGTTCCTTAACCTCCCTTAGCCAACGGTCTGCATCTGTGAAATGGGTATAATGACATCCTCCTGCAGAGTTGCTGCCAGTCTAAATTGATATGAGTAAAAGCATCTAGGTACCCAAATAATGACTTCCCTTCCAGCCTTTGTGGCCTTAAGCAACAGATACAAATGGATAAATCCAGCTGTACCGCAAAGAACCTTCATCCGATATCGGAATCACAAGCTCAAAGTGGTTACAGATATTATATTATTGATTTTATAGTATTTGATGATTACGTTTCTACTATGGTTCTCAACTCCATGTTTTGTAAAAGATGTAAATATAGGAGACCCTGCCCCCTCAACTCCCCCCAGATGGACCTATGAGGGCTTTTGACGGCTTGTTGTCACAGAGTGCTAATACAGCTTTGGAGGCAGGGTCAGAGTTAGGAAAGGTGACTTGAGAGAGCCCCAAACAGCTCCCTGAGCCCCTATTCTCCTAACGCCATCCTCGCCCTTCACTGGCTGGCAAAATTCCAGGGGGAGCTTTAAACCTTGACTTCCTACCAATTCCCCTGTGTATATTTTAAAAAAAAACATATTAAAAAAATACATATATATATATGTGTACATATATATGTATAAATATATATATAGAGAGAGAAAAGGAATAAAAAAACACACTGAGAGTTTTATTGTTTTTTTTAAAGTAAATCTCAATATTCATTCACTTCATGCTTAGTGTAAATGAGGTTTTCCAGTCTTTCCAGAGAACAAGGATTGAGAGCATGGAGCAAAAGAAGAGAGAAAACATTAGGAAATATTAGGGTCCTGAGTAAGGAGAGGGAAATAATTCCCAAAGGTAGAAAAAGTTGAAGGAAAACAATGATGACAAGAGACATTTCACCCGCATCACAGTTTTGCTGAGAACCAGTTGTGCATGTGCACACTCGACATTCACACAATGGCCAGTGAAATCACATTCAACGTTCACTACTTCAGGTGCTGGACACAATTCCCGCTGCCACACTAACACCCGGATATGTGAGGAGAATGGTAGTACTTCAAAGAGGTATTGACAGAATGGGTCTTGGGTTTTTTTTTTAACTGTCATATGATTAATTCATGGCCAGGTATGAAAAATTCTAATAGCCTGAAAGAATTGTTTTAAAAACAAAATGTTGAGGTGGCTCAGTTGGTTGGGTGGCTGCCTTCGGCTCAGGTCATGATCCCGGCGTCCTGGGATCGAGTCCTGCATCGGGCTCCTTGCTCGGCAGGGAGCCTGCTTCTCCCTCTGCCTCTGCCTGCCACTCTATCTGCCTGAGCTCGCTCGCTCTAATAAATAAATAAATACAAACAAAATGTTGAAAGCTATCAGTTTGGGCTGATACTAGTATCCTTGACTTCTCCTTAAAAAAAAACAAAAAACTTAACAACAACAAAAAGAACCCAAAGCCAAGGTCTAAATTCATACTTGAGTGTAGCAGATTTAATAGCTTGACTGAAATAAAGGAAACTCTCAAGTAATGAACATGAAATCTTCATGTCTGTCCAACTCCAAATTCTCTCCAACTGGAGAAGAGCCAGTGATTCTCTAATAACCCAAGAGATGGGATTCATGTTTCTCTTCTGCATATTTTCTATTGGGAAAACTAACTCCAGAAATGTCCTAATTTAGAAAGTTAACTCTTTGCAATTCCCAGGTTAGAAGTAATGCCAATCATATCATTAGTTTATTAAAAAGAGTCATTGATGTCTCCAGGAACTGTGGTTAGCTAAGCGTTACTTAATGAAGGCTTCTGATGATAGGCTAGAAGTGGTGATTATATTTTAAAGGGCTTTTTCTACAACCCCCTCCCTTCCCCACTAAAAACTTCCTTCCTGTATTTAAGCCCCTGGAGGTCCACAGTCTATCTGGAGTTTGTAGGACATTCTGCTATCCATAAACCACAATCAATGTCCCATGCAGAGCCGGTCTGTCAACAAGTCCTTTCAACCCTCCCTTCGTAATGTACTCTGAGTTCAGTCATCCTGTTCCCTCACCTGATCTAGGCACTCAGTACTTTGTCTCTGTACCATTACAAAAAGCCTCTTCCATTCTCTCATCTCTACCCATTCCAGACTAGTCAACCGATTGAACATTTACCATTTTCATCCTATCACTCTCTTGCTCAAGAACTTTGGACACTCGACTTTTTTCGGATCAAATCCAAACCCTGTTGTTGAACTTTTAGGATTATATTGTCAACTCTAGCCAAGAGCCATATACACAAATATTCCAGGTAAAGCTCAAAGCAGGGTTCGTTAAACGATATGCCCTCTTCCACCCTCCAGCTGCTCTAGCTGACGAGAATTTTACTATCTCATGAATATATCAAGCTCTTCCTGACTTTTAGGTTTTGCTCAGCCTTTCTGTTTGGAAGAAAAAGGAAGAATTGTTAAAAGTTATATAGCCTCCATTTTTTTACCTGGTACCCAGAGATGGCTCCTTTCCTACACTGCCTTTTAATACCCCACTCTTCGAGAGCAGGTTGAATTTCACATCTCCCAAGAGGCTGTTCAACAGATTTTTTCCCCCAACTCTCTTTATGAAACCCATAGGAGGGATCATGCCATACTTTGCATTTGCACATCTCACTCACCTGTGGCAGAGTGCAAAAGCATAGAAACTAAGTTCAGCTAATTGATAAGAGGAGAGGCAGGGGTACCCAAAATCCACCAATTGCGTAACCACTCTCTAAATAATCTCAGGCCAGTTATACTATAATCTTGACATTAAGTAGATATGGAAGATGTAGGTGAGACATAAAACTGCTTAAGACATCTATATTTTCCTTAATACTCCAGAACCAATTATCATAGGTACAAGGACCACTTGAGTCCTGAATCTGCAAGCACTATGCTAAATGCTTTCCCTATATAGTGGTATTTAGTTGTAACAACCACTGTGTGAATTATCACTATATACATCTTTTTTTTTAAAGATTTTATTTATTTATTTGACAGACAGAGATCACAAGTAGGCAGAGAGGCAGGCAGAGAGAGAGGAGGAAGCAGGCTCCCCACTGAGCAGAGAGCCCGATGCGGGGCTCGATCCCAGGATCCTGAGATCATGACCTGAGCTGAAGGCAGAGGCTTAACCCACTGAGCCACCCAGGCGCCCCTCACTATATACATCTTGTGGGAAACTGAGGTTCAGCAAAATTGAGTGACTTGTCCAAGATCACACAAATAGTGATAGAGATGGGTCTAGAAACCACATCTTGGGGATTCCAAAGCCCTATGTCCTTAACCTCTACACCAAATCATGTCAGAAATATATGCCAAAAAAATTCTAAAATAACTAAAGGAATGAGCACTGTATTAGACTCATAAGAAATGGATAAATTTAATATTAACAGGCAAAGAGGTCTCTTTTCTCATGGACTCTGCATATCCCTCAATGATCAGTCCATAAATATGGAATTACTTCCCAAAATTCCATCTAGTTTCCCTATTTACCATGGGAATCTAGGATGTTTGCCTTTGTTTTCCCCCTAAATGTGTGCTCTAGAATGCGCTGGAATTCAAAAGGCATGCACAGTGTGCATGATTGCAAGTGTTGCTCAGTGTGACACTCCACAGGCTCCTTACTCAAGAATTCAGAGGGAGTGTCTCCAAATATCTGCGGAGCATCTTTCTGTGCACTCACAACTTCACATGCATACAGAAATACAGATTGCTAGGCCTCCATCTGTCCCTACTGTCCCAGAATATACAAGAGTAGGGCCTTGGAACACGTATTTTTGGTGAGGGCTCTCAGGTCATTATTTTAAGAAAGCTTGAGAAACACAGAAACCCACTCCTGCATTGGATTCTCGAGTTAGATGCCTTTTTTCAGATGTGAGGACACAAGCATCACAGAGAAAAAAAATTTTTTTTAATTGTAGCAGTTTATTTATACATCCTCCCATGCATCTTTTTGTGGAGCTAGAGGGTAGGGATTACTTAAACAACCACCCCTTTTGGAAGCTACCATATCAATAAACATGAATTTTTAAAGTGGGCATTCGTGGGACATTTGAAAGACTGGGATGAATCAATCTAAATTGACTGATTAAAAAAAAAAAAACATACAAGAGCTCCTAGTCAGGGATTGATATCATTCAAAGGATGGTGGCAAATTAATGACAAGTTGTATATCTTGTATTTCAAGGAAGAATCTATGCAGCCCAAAGATCAAGATCCACCTCTCCATTGCTCTTTTCTGTACATAAATTAAATTATGTTAAAATAAAGATGAGGAGGGCACCTGGGTGGCTCAGACAGCTAAGCATCTGCCTTTGGGTCAGGTCATGATCCCAGGGACCTGGGATCGAATCCCGCATCAGGCTCCCTGCTCAGTGGGGAGTCTGCTTCTCCCTCTGTTCCTCCCCTCTGCTCATGTACATTCTCTCTCTCTCTCTCTCTCAAATAAATAAATAAATAAATAAATAAATAAATAAAATCTTAATAAATAAATAAATAAATAAATACAATAAAGAAGAAACAGTACATGTATTTGTCTCATCCAAAATTATGATATAATAACACAGCTTGGAATAAATAACTTTTATATTCTGCTCACATGGCACATGATCACAAGGAAGTAAATTATACTTCTCTGTCCCTAGATTTGGGGCCTTACATGTATTTGTCTTGAAAGCGAACCACTCAAGCATGAACTATTCCTCAAAATCTTACATTTATGAAATGCATGAAAGCAGCAGGGGGTTCTTCTTTTTCTTTTTAGAGTAGTGGTATAGAATAATAGAGTTCAGATTCATAAGTCTAGAGACCTGCATTTAAACCATAATTCTATTACCTACTCATAGCGTGGTCTCTGGATCTCAAGCCCTGTGTCTGCAATTGGCAATGCTGATGTCTACATTACCTGGTTATTTTTGTTAATATTTACTTATTTATCTAAGTAATCTCTCTACCCAGTGTGAGGCTTGAACTCAGGACCCTGAGATCAAGAGTCACATGTTCTACCAACTGACCCAGCCAGGCGTCCCTACATTGCAAGGTTATTTTGATGATTTAAAATAATACATATGAATGCCTAATACAAAAGAGAAATGCAATTAATGTTAGTCATCATTTCTTTGTCGGGATGGATGGTTTGCCTTTTGGGAGGATTTCCCTTTACCACTGTGTTTCAAGGCATCCCCTGAGCAGAGATATAGGACAACAGCAGGCCATTGGGAAGAGGGTTAAAGGAACAGGTGATGGAGAGTGAAGGCTTCACCTCTTCTTACTCTAGAACAAATCCCCTGCTGGGGGCTGCACAGTCCAGGAAAATGGAGGCAGATGTACCATCACCATAATCACTTGGTATTAGTGAAGCCCGAACTGGCTGGGTAATGTCAGACTTCACAGAGCCCAGATCCTTCCTTTGCATTATTTTGGGGATAAACTTGCTTCTTCTCAATTATTACTTCTTAAAATATTACCCCTGTAGGGGCAGCGTACAAAGAAAAATAGATGACTGATCGATTGATAGATAGGTAAATAGACTCAGTCCTCAAAAGTCCCAAGGTTGAAATAGTAATGTTTGAGTGTGTGATATGGATTTTAACAGATGACAGACTGAGAGCCAAGGCTAATGCCAGTGAAAGAGATCCAAGTATTCCCTTCTTCACATCTGTGACCTCACAGCACCTGAGGTCCCCATCATAGGTGGTGTAATTCAATATGTGTGTTAAGAGGTCACTGAAGGGAGTCATGACAAAGGGCTCTACGTATGGTAGCCTCACCTCAGACCTTACTATTTCAAGATGGTCTGCCTCACCTGTCCCATTTATCACTCTTGGCTGAATGTCTGTTCAGACGGAAGTGTGGGAGCACCAGTGAGAAACCAGCATTTGGAACTCGGGCTCCAGGAAATGCTGCTGGAACCGGGACAGTGATATTTTTACATCACCTAACCAACTGCCAGAGCTTTAATAAACGTCTCCTCACACAGTTTCAATGATGACATACATTGGAATCGTTAGAAATTGTTATAGCTCCAGGAATTTTATGATAAAAGAAAGTTAAACAAGGAAAGCAAAAAGCACTAAACAACTCCTCCGGTTGTGCTAAAACAACCAGACATCAGAGGCGGGGGGCGGGGGTGGGGGAAGCATCCCCAGAGGCATTTCTGGAAGCCACGCTCCAATAATGCTTGATGAAAAATCACACGCCCCATCATTAGGTCATGGCAGGCATGCATTTTTAAACACCCTCTGTGGAACAGGAAAGGATGACCACAAAGCAGTGACAGGCAGGGAGATGGCCCCCTCCCTGGGTGCAGAGCTTACCTGAGGCATTATCGAGGCTGAAGGCAATGCGTACTGGCTTATCCGCAGGTACCCTGGCTGTGCTGATCATGTGGGCACCTGAGCCTTGGCCTTCCCCTGGGTCTTCCAGCTGTAAGGACAGGGGAGAGCTGTTGTCACTTACCCAAGTCATCCCTCAAATACTCAGAGGATCTTGGGAATCGGAGGGAAAGTTAGTAAGCATTGCATTCATATTTTGAAGATACTCCCAGTTCCTAGCTCTCTTTCCCTACATGGAAAGTATTCACCTGCCCCATTTAAAATTCTTTTTCTGGCTTATAAAAAAAACTTCTTTTGGAAATACATATCTAGAATAAAATATACAAGGTAGAGCAAAATCTCTATCTACCTCACTTTTTTAGTATCCCTTCACACTGACTGATCCAACCCTGGCCCTTCAAGTTCTTATATAGTGTTTTATTTTTAATTGAGGAGGATAAAGAAGTCCTAATAGGGCATCAGATGGCTTCATATTAAATTAGCTTCTCACTCAAAAGCCTAAATTGGACCTGAATTATATATCTGAATTATTGAGTGACAAAGAATGAATATCAAGGACCACATATTTTAAAATATGCCACAGTTATATTATGACTATTATGTGCTTTAAATATCTAGTTAACTACCTATAAATCTACCAAATTTTTATCAGGTTACACATCTTAACAATGTATTGTACAAGCAAAAAAAAGAACTTAACATCCTACAGATGTTTCACTGTACCTGTTAAATTATCATTAATAAACTCAGATCGAATGAATGGAAAAACATCCTAAAGATGAGTTGGGATGTGCAAAAATACATGCATATTTCCTTGTTATAATAATAGAATTTAGCCCAAATACACTTTAACCAAGATATTTGATAATTTTTGTTCAATGGGACTAAGGAAAAGAGATTGTTATGAATACATGACATCTTCATTATTTAAATACATATGTGCAACTTTTCTATTTTTAATCCTGCTTCCCTAAACTCTCTACTTTACTTCTCATGTAGACCATAAAGCAAAAGCTCTGAGTGATATTTTTAGGAAAATGTCTCTAAAAATGGCAAAATATAAATCATCTCTTTAACCATCCCCAGCAAGATTCTGGGAACTGTTTAGCAGGACATTTTCTCAGAGCAAGGTTTCCAACCCTTTCCCATAACTTTTTTGTATCTAAAAATAGTGTCTAGAACATTGAATTTTGTTTTTACACTTATTTATAGAGCAAACTCGAATGCATACACACACGCGCACACACACACACACACATACACACACACACACACATATTTAGACATACATACATATGGAATCATCCTACCCACTATATGGAAAGAGAACAGGCTTATATTAAACACCTAGTATAGCTTTGGAGAAAAACCGGCAGCTGTTTATCACCCAGTTAGAATCATATTTGGCCCATTCATTTAAAACCACAAATAGCAATGAACCAGAAAGCACTCCGAGTCATGTCCTTCTAAGTTAGAAAAAAAATAATAACATGAAACATTCAACTTAAGAAAAGGGTAATATAAAATTGCTGTTACTTGACTCAGGATTTGTTTTATCTTAGCTCTGACATACATTTCTGTGTAGTCTCCTCTGCTTAGAATCAACCATCTTGTTAGCCACCTGTTCCTAGGGAATAGAACAGACTGTCTCAAATTTAACAAAACAAACAATAAAAAAAAAAAACCTTAAAGTTGTAGCTAAGAGAAAAAGTCTGGCTGTTATGCACTGTACTATCACCAACCCATTGTATCCTAACATCTAAGGATAAAAAGCTCTGCTCTTTTGGCTCAATCTCCCAATGCTTTCCTGCACCAAGAAATAAAGCACAAGAGGTGGGAATTTGCCTCAAGGTTTCCAACTCGGGGAAATGAAATTGATAAACACAGCTCATGAGAGCCCCTCCCCTCCACACAACTGAGAACATCTGTCTGCCTTGGAAAGGATGACAGCGGCCAAGTGGGGTGGATTTTGAGTTCCTCACGGTGTCAGCCAGGAGAGCCCCTCAACCAACTTGCCTTTTCATCACACCGCTTGGGGAAATGGACCACTGATTCCTCCTCTAGGCTGCACCAGGGCTTCGGTTAAGTTGCTGGTGCCCCGAGCCTTTAGTTCGGTTTTCACACCTGTTGCCTTACCTCACTTAGTTGAGTGTCTGCACTTGTGTAATCCAGGGCCAGCCACTGCCTTGGCCAGTCGTTGCCTTTGTGGAGTGAAGACCTAGTAAGAGAGCAGGCTGCACCTGCTGCATAGCAGTCACGGATAGTCTGAGGAGCAATGACAGCTGTCAGGGCACTTCACTGCTACCTGCTCTCCCCCAGACCCTGCGTCCCACAGGCCTCCCTGTTCCGCTTCCCTGCGCAACCCCTCTCTCCTTTCCTTGCCTCTCCACCAGCCAGGATGTGGTCATGCTTCTAGAAAAAGCAAGTGCAAAAGAAAACCCTCCTCCTGTCAGAGGCATTGATAAACAGCAAGTTGTGGAGAGTCCAAATGTTTTAATTCATTAGTCCTGGCAAACCTAAAATACAAACAGACTTGCTTCACAAGACAGGAATGTCTTCAGCGTGACCCAATCGGTGTCTGTGTCTATTCCAGCAAACTGGCAAAGATAGCATGACTCCAGTCAGCAAAAATGTCAGCAGCTCCAATCAGCTCAGCAAGACCCGGCCAACTCGGACAAGCCGCAGGCTGACTCTCAGATGATAGCAGCAAGGATCCCGGTTAAGAACGTGAGGTCTGAGATGGATGCTGATGGGCTTGATGACTCGATCCCATCTACAAACACACCCGACTGCAAAACCAGTCCGTGGAGAAAAGGAATGGAGCATTTCACTTGTTCATCCTCTTTAATGGCTATAAACCTGCAGGTGCTTTAGTTTAAAAGAGTTGGATGATGATGTTCAGGTCGAATAATTAAAGATAAACAAGTATGAAGAGACTGCAAAGACAAGCCATAGGCAGAAAGAGTAGTCTTTGCAAATTAAGTACCAGATAAAAAACCAGTGTTCAAAATATGAAAAGCACTCTTTAAACAGTAGGAAAGCAAACAAACCAATTTTTTAAAAATACGCAAAAGATCTGAACAGACACCTCACCAAAGATAGACGATGGCAAATAAGCATACAAAAAACTGCTGAACACCATAGGTCATTAGAGAACTACAAACATGAGTAACCACTACACACATATCAGAATGGTCAAAACCAAAACACAGACAGCACCCAATACTGATGAGGACACATAATGGCACAGCCAGCTTGGAAGACAATTCGGTAGTTTCTCACAAAACTAAGAGAACTCTTACCCTATGATCCAGCAGTCCTACTCCTTGGTATCTACCCAAAGTAGTTGAAAACTACTGTCCACACAAAAACTCACATCCAGATATTTACGACCACTTTCCTCATAATTGCCAAAATCCAAAGGCAGACAAGATGTCCTTTGGAAGGTGAATGGATAAACCAAGTGTGGTCCATCCAGATAGGGGAATCTTATTCAGCGATAAAAAGAAAAGAGCACTCAAGCCACAAAAAGACATGGGAGAAACTTAAGTGTATATCTTTAACTGAGAGAAGCCAATGTGAAAAGACTAGAGACTGGGGGTGCCTGGGTGGCTCAGTCTTTAAGCATCTGCCTTTGGCTCGGGTTATGAACCCAGAGTCCTGGTATCAAACCTCACATCAGGCTCCCTGCTCAGTGGGAATCCTGCTTCTCCTTCTCCCAGCCCCCCTGCTTGTATTCCCTCTTTCGCTCTCCCTCTGTCGAATAAATAAAATCTTAAAAAAAAAAAGAAAGAAAGAAAGAAAGAAAAACAAAAGGCCACAGACTGCATGATTCCAACTATGCAACACTGGGAAAGGCAAGATTAAAAAGACAGCAAAAAGATCAATAGTTGCCAGAGGTTCAGGAGAAAGGCAGCAGCGTGGGGTTAAACAGGTGGGACTTTTAGAACAGTGAAAATATACTGGTGACACTATACTATACTATACTATACTATACTATACTATACTATACTATACAGTGATACTACAATGGTGAATACATGTCATTACACATTTGTCAAAACCCACAAAATATACAACACCAAGAGTGAACCCTAACCTAAACTGTGGACTTTAGTTAATAATAGTGTATCTATCCTGGCTCATCATTTGTAACAAATGTACCATACTAATGCCAGATGTGAATATAAGTGGGAAAAAGCATTGGGAGGGCTTAAGGGAAACCTCCTTTTTATTCATTCGTTTCTGTAAGTCAAAAACTGCTCAAAAAAAAAGAAGTTTAATAAATAAGTAAGAGGACTTAGCAGGTTGTGGCTCAGTCAGTTGATCTCAGCTCAAGTCGTGATTTCAGGGTGGTGAATTCAAGCCCCTCCCTGAGCTCCATGCTGGTCATGAAGCCTACTTAAAAAAAAAAAAAAAAGGCGGGGCACGTGTACCCCAATGTTTATAGCAGCAATGTCCACAATAGCCAAGTTATGGAAAGAACCTAGATGTCCATCAACAGATGAATGGATAAAGAAGAAGTGGTATACATACACAATGGAATACTATGCAGCCATCAAAAGAAATGAAATCTTACCATTTGCGACGACATGGATGGAACTAGAGCGTATTATGCTTAGCGAAATAAGTCAACTGGAGAAAGACAACTATCACATGATCTCCCTGATATGAGGAAGTGGAGATGCAATGGGGGTGGGGGTTAAGGTGGTAGGAAAAGAAAAAATGAAACAAGATGGGATCGGGAGGGAGACAAACCAAAAGAGACTCTTAATGTCATAAAACAAACTGAGGGGGGGTTGGGGTGTTGGGAGAGGGTGGTGGGGTTACATTATATGTTTAAATAAAAAAAGCTTAAAATAAAAAGAAAAAAAAAGGCTAATTTGTTATGATATCCACAGCGATAAGCTATACAGATTCAGATAATTGGAGCCTTCACATAGAAACCTATTTGCATTTCTAACGGCAAATCTTCACAGGAATCATTATTGCTCTTGTTGTTTTATGGTTAATAATATCATCTTACATAATGCATTATAATTTGTCAAAGGAGTCTTATCCACTATCTCATCTTCATCTTCCCTGTAACATAATCACAGATAATATTGTCATCCTTCCCTACAGATGAGCAAACTGAGATTCAGACAATACAAGTAACAGGCGTAAGGATAAATGATCAATATAGAATGAGGAACCCAGATAGGATCCAAGTCTTCTAATTTTTGGTTCATCTTATTTCCACTACACTAGGATGCACTCTGTATTAAATATCCAACTGAACTGTTTCATGAGCGATGCCTGACTCTTAGCTTTTGTCTTGGAGGAGACAAAAGGATGACTTGCTTCAATGGTCTGGCATCCAGGTTCATTTAACGCCAGCCATATTTATCATGACTCCCCAAGGAGATCAAAGTTGGGCATCTTATCTGTGCTGTTGGCACTCCCAAATCCACCCCTCAGTGCAGCTTCAGAAACGCTGGCGGCGACATTGACATTGCCAAGCGTTTTAGCAACTGGAAGCATTTGGATTCCAGTGAAGCTGAACCTTCAGAATGGAAAGACCCAGAATGAAGTAGTACCTTCCTCCTCTGCCCTGATCATCAAAACTCTGGAGGAACCACCCAGAGATAGAAAAGGAAAGTTACACATTAAATACAATAGAACAATCATTCTTTATGTTATGATCAGAAGCACCTGACAGTTGCAACATTGATCTTTACACAGACAATTCCTCAGCATCAATTAAAGCAATCCTGGGGACTGCCCAGTTTGTGGGACTCGGTGTCAATGGCTCCATCCTCGTAACATCAAAGATGACATCAATAGTGATATGGTGGATGCCCAGTTGGCAAAGAACTATAAAGAGAAAGATTTCATTAAAGGATAATTTGACAGCAACCAGAAAGGAACAAAAAGAACACATCCAAATAACCTAAATGTGCTCTGTCCAAGTCTCATGATATAAATTCACTAGCTCTTCTGTTCCCATAGGAGCAACAACGTATTTCTTGGCTCTTTATCTAAACACTTTCAAGAGAGTAACAAATCCGAAACCCAAGTGAAATCCCTTCCCACAACTGTAACCCAAAATAACTAAGTGGTATTTTAAGAATTTAATAGAATTGTACTAATTCAATCAAAATAGGATTGTAAGTATACATCAAAATAGTAACAAATGAACAGTATGTCTCTGGGGAAAAGCAATGTGTTTAATTTTTATTTTCTTCTCTTCAGCAATAAATGTATTTTATTGTGAGGTGAAAAGTTAGTTTTTAATAGTATTCAAGGTATTCAAAAAATGAAATCCAAACTTGCTTCTGAATTGTGGTCTATAACATGCACAGAGGCTCATGGGACAGGTCATTGTTGCAATTAATGTGGTCCGAATGTCTCGATACAATTCAACAAGCAATTCAACAAGATTTATTTACTGACTTACTTACTTATTTACACTAATCTTTACACCCAACATGGGGCTCAAACTCATAATCCTCAGATCAAGAGTTGCACACTTTTCCTACTGAGCCAGCCAGGTGCCACTCATTTGAGAAAGATTAGTATGCTCCAGGCTAGTGTTTCCCAAACTTGCCTCATCACTGGGCTCATGCCTTTTAAAAATACCTATT
>ML108724.1:47011-67486 GCA_003697995.1 Taxidea taxus jeffersonii | reverse complement strand
CTGGTTCAGTTTTGGCAGTTTATATGTCTCTAGGAAAGCATCCATTTCTTCCAGATTGTCGAATTTGTTGGCATAGAGTTGTTCATAATATGTTCTTATGATTGTTTGTATTTCTTTGGTGTTGGTTGTGATCTCTCCTCTTTCATTCATGATTTTATTTATTTGGGTCCTTTCTCTTTTCTTTTGGATAAGTCTGGCCAGGGGTTTATCAATCTTATTAATTCTTTCAAAGAACCAGCTCCTAGTTTCATTGATTTGTTCTATTGTTTTTTTGGTTTCTATTTCATTGATTTCTGCTTTGATCTTTATTATTTCTCTTCTCCTGCTGGGTTTAGGCTTTCTTTGTTGTTCTCTCTCGAGTTCCTTGAGGTGTAGGGTTAGGTTGTGTATTTGAGACCTTTCCTGTTTCTTGAGATAGGCTTGTATCGCTATATATTTTCCTCTCAGGACTGCCTTTGCTGTGTCCCACAGATTTTGGACCATTGTGTTTTCATTATCATTTGTTTCCATGGTTTTTTTCAATTCTTCTTTAATTTCCTGGTTGACCCATTCATTCTTTAGAAGGATGCTGTTGAGTCTCCATGTATTTGTGCTCTTTCCAAATTTCCTCTTGTGATTGAGTTCTAGCTTCAGAGCATTGTGGTCTGAAAATATGCAGGGAATGATCCCAATCTTTTGATACCTGTTGAGAACTGATTTATGACCCAGGATGTGATCTATTCTGGAGAATGTTCCATGGGCACTAGAGAAGAATCAAATTCAACTCAAATAAATTCTTCTTCATGATGGCATTTTTAGCAATGCAGGTCTTCAGATGACATATATTCTGTCTGCTTGGTGTTGAAGATTTTGTTTTTTGTTTTTTTGTAATTATTTGTTTGTTTTAAATGTTTTATTTATTTGCAAAAGAGAGTATGAGAAGTGGGAAGGTCAGAGGAAGAGAAAGAGAGAATCTCAAGCAGACTCTGCACTGAGTGTGGAGCCCTATGTGAGACTCCATCTCACGACCCTAAATCATGACCTGAGCCAAAACCAAGAGTCAGATGCTTAACCCACTGAACCACCCAGCAGCCCCAGTGTTGAAATTTAAAGTATCTTTAAATTAATGCCATTTTCTAAATCTAAATTTAGGACTAAAGAACACATAGACACAAGTTATTAAATGTGTATCAGAGTGTTAGCTGTACTAGTAAGAGTCTATGTCTTCAGGTTTATTGGCCACTAGACTCAACTGTAAAATTAAAAACATGTAATCACCCAGATACCGGTATCATATTATTCTTCTCATTGTTTAGTTAATATTACTGAAATGTTTCTTCAGTTTTCCAAGGATAGCTTCTCATTGCTTAACATTTTTTGTTTTATAAAACACAATAAATATTCACCATAACCTTAATTATCTATATATAATTTTGTTCAGAATTCATTTCTGTTGGAACACAGCATTGAGTAAAAAGAAAAAAAAATAATAATTTGGTTACAGAATATTTCTAGTATTCCATCCTTCTCTTTCTTTTCCTTTCAACATTTCTATCAGATTATTTCAAGTCTTCTGCTCTATCTTTGTTGTCTATGGAGAGAAACTTAAGGAACACTTTGGTAAAGTGATGTAAAAGGAGTCTAGTAAAACAAATCATCTTAGTATAATTATATATGCCTACTAATTGAATCATTATTTGCCAAATACACAGCTTATCTTAATATAACTATAAACAAGGCAGACATAACATCCACCTTACTAGAAATTAGAGACCAATTTAAAATGGACATGAAATAGGCAACAGTAGTATTATGAACTTAAGTGATAAATTAGGTGAGCTATGGGGTGTAATATGAATGCTGAAAGATCATTGAGCATGACAGTCAAGAAAGAATTCTTGAGATTTTGTATGGTGCAACTTTGTAGTTTTTGAAGTAGGATGAGGACAGGACCTATGGGTAGAAAGAGCTGAACGTTTGGTGTATGCTTAAAGCTCAAGGGGGAAGGGATGTGCAGGGAGTATTAGATGATAAATGTAGTCTCCAAATTTCTACTTATAAAACTACTTTTGCAGGATTTCTCTGGTGCTTATCATTCAGTTAAGTATTAACTATTGGTGAAGTGCCTGGGTGGCTCAGTGGGTTACAGCCTCTGCCTTCATCTCAGGTCATGATCTCAGGGTCCTGGAATGGAGCTCCGCATTGGGCTCTCTGCTCAGCAGGGAGCCTGCTTCCCTTCCTCTCTCTCTCTCTCTCTGCCTGCCTCTCTGCGTACTTGTGATCTCTGTCAAATAAATAAATAAAATCTTTAAAAAGTATTAACTATTGCTAAGAAGTGTAGGCAGTCATGAGACCCTTTAAGAATGTAACAACAAGCACTTATTTGATACTTATCAAAATTACGCGGCCTATAGATCAACCTTCTGGGCTAAAGATGAACGTTTTCCTGTCCCTCATCATGAACACACATACAAGGAGGTTATTTAACCAAAGCTCAGGGGGATGTATTCCTTGCTCACATAAGTTTATTTTCACCATTCATCTCCTGGCACATTTAAAATCAGGGAGTGTAAAGAATAGACAGCTTCCTGAATTAAGTTCACTTATTTTCATTGTACATGCTGTTCCAACTCTTCCTGCAAACCACAGGTACAGTTCTTAGTCATTCTTTAAAAATGCATTTCAAACTATATCTTCCAGCAAACACGCTATAAACCACTCTCCACTAAAACAGATACAATACCAATTTTATCACTCCTCTTTTGGGACGCCACTTGTATACCTCTTTGATTTTTAACAAAGAGGTTTTTAAAAAAAAACTTGTTTTGTACTCAGTGTTAAAGTCTGTGCAGCTTAATGATTAAAAATGTAGATTTAATGATACTGCTTTTAATGGCTAAGAACCAGAAAATCTGGGTTTGAATCCCAAATCTGACATTAATTAGTCTGACTTCAGACAAGTTTTATTTTAAAAAGCTTGCCAAGATCTCCCTAGCTTTGGGTTACAATAAAAGGGTATGTTTCCACCAAATATTAGATTTTTTAAAATTGATTTTGAGCCACCAAGAATATTGAATTCTCAAACTTTTAAGTTAATATTACTTTCTTCGTGTACATTCTGCCCCTTACCTGCTACTGCCACCAAAGCTAAGCCTGCCTGAACAAAACATTGAGGTGCTTCAAAATAGAGTATCCAGTCTCTCAAAATGGGAGATGACTGTTTTGTGTTAAACTCCACAGAAGGGAAAGGGATGGGGTTAGTGGACTTACAAATGAAGGTCCCTGAGCCCTTAAATATCACTGCCATTCAACAGTGGTGCTCTTCCTCTTGTCGGTGGGATTGCCAGACTGAAAGCCCCAGCACTCCCAAAACAATGAGCTCTAACCAAGCTACACAGTCCCAAGGGTCCCAAAGGGTCCCATTTAGCAGCTATACTGCTAAATGCCATCAGCAGGTTCAGATTCTTCTGGGTCAGTAATTGAAGTCCACACGGATACTGTTCTCACCAAGGTACCTGTACAAATCAGGCTGTTTTAAATATTTTGTTTATTTATTTGACAGAAAGATCACAAGTAGGGAGAGAGGCAGGCAGAGAGAGAAGGAGAAGCAGGGTCCCTGCCGAGCACAGAGCTCGATGTGGGACTCGATCCCAGGACCCTGGGATCATGACCTGAGCTGAAGGCAGAGGCTTTAACCCACTGGGCCACCCAGGCACCCCCAAATCAGGCTGTTTTAGGGGCACCTGGGTGGCTCAGCGGGTTAAGCGTCTGCCTTCGGCTCAGGTCATGATCCCAGCATGTTGGATCCCTGATCAGTGGAGTCTGGTTCTCCTTCTCCGTCTGCCACTTCCTCAGCTCGCTTACATGTGCTCTCTCTCTCTCAAATAAATAAAATCTTTATAAATAAATAAACAAATTAGGCTGTTTCAGGCTGCAAATACTAGAAAGCCTAAACTCAAATGACATAAACATTAAGAAAATATATTACAAAGTGTAGAGGTAAAATCATTTTCACTTTGGTCTATTCAATATCTTCATCAATGATAAAAGCTCTTCTCACTTTTTTTTCTGTCTGTTCATCCTCAGCATATTGGCTGTTTCTTCCTCTGCTAAGTGATGGTTACAGAAACACCAGGCATCATATTCTTACACACCAATGTCTGGAGGCAGAACAGAGATCCATCTCTTCCATATGTCTTGTTTTGCACTTATTTAACCTTTCCATTACCAGAAGGCCTCTAATTCCTCATTGGGTGGAAATGGACCTACCTAAGGCAGTCACTGTAAGAGGAAATAATTACATATTTTATAGTTAGAGAAATACCAACTTTAATGTTAAACATTTATATAGCCATCAGTATTTTATGGCTAAGACAAAAATCTATCACTAAAAATAGTAATTTATTTTCATTCAAGTGAAACTTTCAGGAACAATTTATGGTTTTCTAACAAGCAATTGTCTGTCATGTTATTCACAGGTTCTGTTAGAAAATATTTATTATTATTATTTTACTATAATTTATTCCTTGGGAAATTTACAGTTCTTCATAATTGCTGTGGGTATTTACTAATTTCTTAGGCACTTAATATCTCCATATGTAGTTGATTTCCAGGAAGTCTGCCAACTTTATAGATGACTGAAACCAAAGGACAGGAAACAGAAAAAGAAACTGCTCTCTAATACCTCTCATTGGTACTATGGCTAATTAATTATTTACCAAATGAAGTAAAGAATGGCGGTTGAGAGCCATGGTCCAATTTTATAGCATATAAGTTTTGGATATCTCTTTTACTTTGGTCAAACTAACTAAAATTAATTATGTCACCAGAATGTAGTGGCTCAGAGGACAGATTAGTTGAGAATGTTATATGTAAGGAGTTCTGTTTGACAGTGGGAGGAAATAACCATTTAAAATAGCATCTAGATTCTATTCTAAGTCTCATTTCAGTTAACTTTGAAGAGGATGACCTTTCATTATTCATATTTGTATACTAACTAGAGGAAATCCTTGCTGATAGAAAATGCACTACATTTTGGAATGCTTCATGTCTACAGCAAGCCTAGAGCAAATGCCCTTAAAAATGTGGCTGTTAATCTTACAGAAAATAGTTGATGATTTTAGAAAAAGCTCACCAACTTCAACCACAGATCTGTGCCTTCAATATTGATGAATATATCTTTACAGGAGGTTAGTAGAGGAATTTTATGTATCATTATTTTAATAGCATCACTTTTCTAAAGAAGGTACATTTAGCATTGTGAAATGTTAGTGATCATGGGTCTCCTCTTTACTGAGGATGGAAAGTTATCTTCTTTCATCCGAGACACTGAAAGCACTTAAAAGACATTATCTCATTATCTCTATAACATCCTCTGACAGAATTGGCTTGTAGTATAATTCCCATTTTATTGGTGGATAAAGTCATGCACATTATGGTTTTATAATTTAGCTAGGCAGATGGCCTGCCCTGGCACAAGAGCTTTCAGCTTTACTTCATCTTGGAAATTTGTCTCATTTATGTCTTCACATTTCTAGTGCAGACATGACCTTAATGTTCCCAGAAACCAAGTACTTAAGTGGTCATTTGTCCAATGACTTTTTTTTTTTCCTGAAGAAATGTTTCTGAATTACACTTTATTTCATTTTGACATGAAGGAGAAATGAATAACATTTTGGATAACTTATGGAAATTCATTTGGGTCATTTTCTAGATTCAAATGAATAATAGAACTCCTTAGCAGTACTTTTTTTGTTAGTATTAAATAGCTATGGATACTTTTAATAGTTACTTTAGAATACTGAAATACATAACTTTCAAAAATCAGTCCTACTCACCTCTTTATCAGACATGTGCAAATTAAATCCATGACACTTATGCTTCTTGTACATGATTCCCCTAGGAGCTTACAGAAAATATCTTAAATTTAGTCTAATATAAATGACTAAAGCCACGATGACATAAAAGCTTTAATTAACAGAAACATGTCAATTTAATGGAAACCATTTAATTGATTCGAGAGGGTTGTATCATTATTTATCAAGTTTTATAATTATTCTAATTTGTTTGAGCTAAAAGGTTGGAAATTCTAAAAATATATTTTTGCAGTGGTTATACATGTAAGTTTATAAAAGATAAGAAGGCATTTGTGGAAATTTGAATCATGTATTGTCCAGAAGGGACTAAAGGTACTGTATAGTTTGTATTGGTTAACACTATTAATCAGTATACAGTATGGGAAGTTAAAGGATGGTTACAAATAGAAAACGGGAACCTGGAGTTGTGGTAATTATTCTATGCCTTTTCTTTGTCTTTATCTTCCAAGGAAAATTGTATTAAATGTCTTTTATTTATGAGGTATACTTAGAAATGAGTATGTACAACAAAAATTCCAATTCCAACATGAGTCTGTCCTTCGAAGAGTTACATATGTCCATTACTATAAAAATTAAAACCAAAGACTACTAAAAATACTGAAAGGAAAGCATAGATCATTATGTAATTTTTTGTACTTTAATTTTTATCATGGTTATCAGAGATCTCACAAATCGATTATGGCCCCAAAAAGGGCCATTGCATGCTCTAATAAGACAGAAAAATGTGGAGTGAGAAAAGGTAAGATTTTTTTTCCTCTTTAAAAGTAAAGTTGGAATATATAGTTTTTGATGAAAGCTTTATGCATTTAATGAAAGCTTTGGACTTGACTAATGTAATAGAAAATGGTGAAAGGACTTTTACCAGATGTTTAATTTTGACTGATAAATTATGATTGAGTTCTAAAAATTTGGGACTTTGATCTATTATTAGAAAAACATATTAATATTTTCATTCCAGGACTGTAAGATTATAATAGATTCCTTTTCTACTCTAGAGAGCCATCCAATTAAAATTTACCCTCAAAGATAATATATGACATTTTGATTTAAGTTCAGAGTAAGCATATATGATCTTTTTAAAAAAAATATTTTAAAATAAGAACAGTTCAATATATTCTTCTTTTGTCCTGGGTAGAAGTAGGAATTGATATTGTTTTCCTTGGAAATAAACCACAATAAGGCTTTGGTACAGCCCCAAATTAACATAAAAATAAATAGAACTGTGCCAGTGTATAAATTTGATCCAAAATGTGCTCAGGGCTTATGATAAGTCATATACCTCTAGTGGAAGAAATGCTTTTGAGTCAAAAATTAGTAATGATTATCATTTTTGTGTTTAAAACATCCTGTTCTAGAATGACTCACATTATGCACAGAATAAGACATAATATTCCTTGAAATATTCAAATAATAAAGATCAGTTCCTAAATATATGCTTTAAAACAGATACACAATGTTGTACAATGTTTTCTATGTTCTAACCTAAGCCAACTTGATAGATATGTTTGTTTGGAGCCCTGAGGGTCAAAACTGCTGGGGTCCCTGTTCAGACAAGGACAGGCAGGGGATTCCGAAAATGACTTTAGGGCTCCACAGTATAAATCTGGGAGCATTTTGACAGAAGTGAGTCAGTTCTGACCTTAACTCCTGCCGAATGCAGTGCTCCTATGAGAGAAAACCTCTCTTCTGCTGAACTACTCAAAATTCATTTTCGATGTGCATTTGCTCTGCTCCACTCTGTCTGAAAATATATGCAGACAAAGTTGATTGACAGCCCTCTAGTTACCATACCATGAAGGTTGAAACCAGAAAGTCTACATCTCCAATTCACTGACAGCTGAAAGCTACAGAACCTAATTTCTTAGGTTCATTCGCAAATCTCTACTCATTGTCCCAAGAGGAAAACAAATAATGGGGGATTACACAGGACTAATGGAACTCTGCATAGGATAAGAGTGTAAATATGGAAATCACAGTCATGAATTCTCTGCTGTTCTGAGAAGAAAAGAAATCACATTTATTCAAGTACTTCTCACAAAGATGGCTGATGAAATAATTTCATTTACCAAGAAATATTTCTTTTTCAAGTAGGGCACATACATATCACATATTTTCCTTAGAATTTAGCAATTAATAAAATATACAATTCCTCTATAATAAGATATTGAAATTCTTGCATAAGCTTGTCAACTGGCTCAGCAAATTTTTAAACCTCCCACTATTCTCGTTTTTCTGTCTCTATAATTCTGACTATGCAAGCTAGATTCTTGATTCCTTTCTTCTTCTTGTATTTAGTATTACTCTTTGGAGGAGTTCTGGTTAATTATACTCTGAAGTTAACTTGTGCTTTTCCTTCTCTCCTCCTCCCTTCTTCTTCCTAACATAAACATGGATGTAATTGATAGATCTAGTAGCTATCTTCCAGTTATGAGAGGAAAACCTTCCCCAAAATGAGAGATGTCAATTTAAACATTATTGATCCTTTATATATTATCTCCCAGTTTTCTTGTTACAAGAGGAAAGTAAGCTCCTACTTAAACCACTGTGGTATGTTGAATAATTGCCACTCCTTCCCACCTAAAACACTTTCATCCTAATCCCCAGAGCCTGTTACTATGGGGCAACATGGACTACGAAGATGTTATTTAGTTAGTTATTTTGAATGGGAGCTTATTCTGGATTATGGGGCACACATGCTATAATCACAAGGGTTCTTTTAAGTGAGGGCGGGGAGGCAGAAGAGAGAGGATCAAAGTCAGAGAGAGATTTAAAGATGTCACACTACAAGCTTTGAAGATGGAGGAAGGGACCATGACCCAAAGAATACACACATCCTCTAGAAACTAGAAAACACAAGGAAACAGATTATCTCTTAGATCCTCCAGAGAGAAACAGTCTTGTTGACCCATTTTAGATTTCTGAAGTCCAGAACTGTAAGTAAATGAAATTTGTGTTGTCATAAGCCACTCTGTTATTGGTGATTTGTTATAGCAGTAAACAAAAACTAACACAGCCTTGATTTTTGCTATAATAATCTTACCTGAGATGGTTACATAAAGATTTTAGATCTCAAAGAATTATCCAGAGAAAGCACCTAAGGGAAAACTGTAACGTCAACTAAATCTCCAATGGTGAATGGCTCTTTTTTTGTTCAGGGGTTCATGCTTAACCATTTATTTAATATGGAGACATTTTGAAAAGACAATACTTTTCAAGAATGATCTAACTTGTTCAATAATTTATTTCCCCCAAGAATAGTAAAATCATTGTGAACCTACTAAATGGAAAATGAACGATATTTTAGTAAACTTCTTCAAAATTTAACCATTTACTTGAAGTGAGTGTTATATGGAAATGCACATGTAATAATGTCTTAAGCAAAATGATGTATGTGTATGCATGAACACACACACACACACGCACACACAATTCTGAATTATCAGAGAGACTAGTAGATGTGTCAGACTCTTCAGGTGGCTTCTGTGGCTCTGCTTCCTTTTCATTATATCTACTCTTTCGTGTCAGCACAACCTGTGATTTGCTTCTGACCAATAGAAAACAGCAAAGGTGATGAAATGTATATGATTACATTATATAAGATTGCAGCTCTGGTCCTGCTGGAGTCTCCTTTGCAGACTTTAAAGAGACTCATGTAGTAAGGAACTGAAGATGCTTCTAGGACCTAGGATCCAGCGGACAGCTAGTAAGAAGCAAGTTCACCCGAGGTTAAAGTTTAGAAAGCACTGCAGTGAGGCACCTTCAGCCTCTGGGTATTTATTTGTGTTTTTTATTAGCTGAACAGCAGTAGTCTTCTTTCAAGGCCGTTGCCAATGTATAAAAAAAGAGTAAGCCATTTATACCACCTCGATTCAAGTCCAGCCTGGCTTCTTCCATCCAGTTATATTTTATTCCATCCATTAATCCATCCATCCATTTATACAAAAAGAAGGTGACGTAAGTGTTCTATTCCAGGAACCAAAGCAGGCATTCTTGGTGATACAAGATGAATGACAGAGCCCAGCTTCATTAATTTCTCACTCTCTGCCTTATCCTAAATGTCCAGGTCCAAACTAGACCTATTTTGGGACATATAAAATCATTCCAGGTCCTACATGGTTTCACTCAGCCACAAGCTACTCTGTAGTTGAGTTTAACCCTAGTACAGTTGTACAGTCTTGATTCTCTCATTTAGCCAGTCCTTTGAAGAGCATAGCATTCAACATTATAAGGATGTGGTGTTGAGTTTTGTTACTGACTGAGAACTCCTCCACAATCTAAGCTCTGGCATTCAAATCACAGCCATACCTGTAGGTTTGTTACCTTGTGCAACCTACTTAGCTTACCTCAGTGTCTATTTCCTCATCTGTATAGTCAAGATAACCACAGTACCTAACTACCAGTCAAATTTGTGGGAGACTTAAAGGAGATAAAATATGTAAAACATCTGGAACTACCCTGATGGTTATCAGTTATAATAATGGAAGACATTTCTTCCTCACTCCCCTCATCTATATGAGGGTGGATTATCAGTTAAGTACACTTGGTTCTTTCCCACTACTTATTTTCCACAGGGTGGAGGGAGGTCTCTCTTTGCTAAGTGTAGGGAAGAAGTGTGTATTATTGACAGTGCCTTCCTTTCTCCTTTCTTTTGGGGACCTGGCGG
The DNA here is from genome assembly GCA_003697995.1 of Taxidea taxus jeffersonii. Classification (NCBI taxonomy): domain Eukaryota; kingdom Metazoa; phylum Chordata; class Mammalia; order Carnivora; family Mustelidae; genus Taxidea; species Taxidea taxus. The sequence continues at coordinate 56,968 of ML108724.1, read as the reverse complement.
AACTACCTTTTCTGCTCCAATGCTTGGTGCAATATATTTTACAGGTACAGCCCTGTCTCTTTGAAGAGAGATCAGCCATTTTCTAGCTATGTGTTACAGAATAAGTCTACCACCTAACACTGAACGTTGATTTTAAGAAGACATATGTGATCTTAATGAGTAGTTATAACATATACATTAATTAAGAAATCTGTTTCAGGAAAGAAAATACCAGTCAGAAGTTGATTCTTGAGATAAAACATGGAGAAAAATAATATTTTTTCATGTTCTACCATTTGTTTCATTAAAATTTAGATAGATAATATCTCAGAAAGAATAGTAAAATAAGTAACTTCATGATTCTCAGATAAGGAATTCCTCTTAGATAAGAATTGATAACATTCATATATACTCTAAAGAACCCACATTATAATTTCCCCATACTTATGGCTAATATAAAAAATTGATTATTTACATATAATTAATGACTTTTCTCAGAAAACTGGAAGTTAATTTGAAATAATTTGTTAATTTTTATACAAACCTATTTATTGCTCATAATATTTTAACTACTGAATTATGTAATGTTGATTCCAACATGCAATTTTTTTTTTTTTTTTTGAGAGAAACAAAGTGAACATGAGCCAGGAAGATACAATGGGAGAGGGAGAGAGAGAATCCCAAGCAGGTTCCATGGCTGGGGTAGAGCTGAACATGGGGCTCCATCTCACAACCGTGAAATCATGACCTGACTGAAATCAAGTTTGGTGCTTAGCTGACTGAGCCACCCAGGCACCTCAAACATACCATTTTTTAAATGTATTTGAGTACTTTCACATATAACAACTATGTAAGTTAGTATTTTTTTGAAAAACAATTGGTGATAGATATCAAGCATCTCCAAATATTTATACACCTTAATTAAGTATCTTCTGTCATGCATCCTAACAAAATAATCAGAAATAAATATATGTTCAGCATATGTATATTTATTTATTTATTTATTTGACAGAGAGAGAGATCACAAGTAGGCAGAGAGGCATGGGGCCAGGGAGCAGGCTCTCTGCTGAGCATAGAGCCCGATATGGGGCTCCATCCCAGGACCCTGGGGTCATGACCTGAGCCAAAGGCAGAGGCTTAACAAACTGAGCCACCTAGGTGCCCCAGCATATGTATATTTATTAAAACAATTTGAAATTGTGAAAATTGAAAGAAACTTCAGTAGTCAGTGATAAAGAAAAGCTTAATAATCTTTGCTGTAGCCATAGATTTGAGTGTATTCATTATAACATTTAATGGTTATAAATTCTAGTTAATGGCAAGTACAAACAAATATGTAACAATCTTAAATGAAAAGCAATGTTTATGAAATTGTGTGGACAGTATTGTAAGAACAATGTTAAAACAACAATATCAGCAACAACAGCAATAATCTACATAGAAGAATTAAACTGGGAAGGAAATTATAATGCAAAATAGAGGATTATTTAGAGATGGTAATTTTCAGTCTATTCCCCAAACCTCTCCAACTTTTGTTGTATTTTCTATTGTTTTTAATTTTTTTATTTTATAATTTTTTGAAAAGTTATTACCCTGTTTGAAAAAATTTAATTTTTTTTCCTTGTTTGTTTGAAAACTCATTAAAGAATGCATTTCCTGGTCAAAATTTTGCTTAGAATTTGAACACAAATTCATCTTATTACTATTATAAACTTTTGTTATTATTGCAATTATAAACTCTTATTATAATCTCTTGGTGTGAATTACAAATCTCCACAGTACATTTACAATACTTAGCAAAATGTCTTTAATATAATTTTGTAATGACTACAGCAGCGTTTCCTTATGTAATCCTGTGTATCAGGCTGATCAGGAAATGAATTCAGATATACTTTCCTGGTTGTGTTAGGCAGCATCCCACCACAAAGCATCTGGACTGTGTTCATAGTCGGTATTCAGACTTGCACAGGGGCACCTGGTGATCCCACTGTGGCAGGGTGCAAGCAGCATGGGAGAAGGAATCCAGCACAATCCACTGCATCGAGCATAAGACATAGAATGGAACACTCAACCTTGAACAGCTGTGTGTCCTAAGGAAGAAAAGGCTTCTTATAAAACTAAAAGAGTTGTAAGTACTGGGCTCTCAGGAAACTTTGTGTGGGATTTCCCTAAAATACTCATAGGTAGAAAAAAAGGAAGCTTTCTCTACTAGCAAAGAGAAATAGGAATTTTGTCCTTGTCACAGTGGAGTACCTTCGTTGGCAGCTCAAGAAAAGAGTAAAAATGGCAGCAAGGTCTGAGAGAGGATGGGCCTTCTGGGGGCAGATTTGTGCAAAGTAGTGAAGGCATGGCCCAGAACAATCCCCCTGCCACTAATGTAAGTGGTTATGGCTCATAAAACTCCTAGGGAATGCAAGTTGTCAGTGGCAAAGCAGTGTTTTCTGAGACTGCAAGAACATGGTGCATAAGCCTGAGGAGTGTGGCACCAGGGGCTTGATTCAACCATACATTGAAAACTCTGGGAACTCTAAAAAAATAGGGATGTAAAGAAATCTCAAAAAGGAAAATGATATGCTGTATTTCTGCAGTTAGGTTATCATTCATCTAGCACACTATGAATCTGACTTGTAACGTCATTTAATTAGGCTAGTTAAGATTGAGGACATTGAAGTAACACTTTTTTCGTCCTTTATCTATCAAAATGCAAGTGAAGAGGTATGTATTACATCTATATGATGTTTTTGCAAGATTATAGTTAAGTAATTCTCAATACATTTGCAATTGCAATATATTAAAAATCTATTTGATATGCTGATACAAGCCTGACCCAAAATACTTATTTCAATATTTGCAGTTTCCATAATATTTTAAGAAAGATTTGAGAAATTGATGTCTTCTGAAATAATTCATGATTCTCTTGGTTGTCAAAAAATAAATAAATTTGGAATTTTGGGGCACATGTGAGCTATAATAGATCAGAACTGGAAAATACCTTAGAGGTACTATACTTCAACTCTCTCATCTTATATGCAATAGATATACAAAAGCTACTGTAGAGAATTAATTAACTTGCCCAAATCACATAGCTAGTTAATAACATGCCTGAAGTCACATTTGTGGGCAATGGTAGCAGTCTTGAATCCAAGTCTCCACTACAAAGTACTGGCAACTCCACTTTTGTTTCTACTCTCTGATAATTCAGAGAGTTTTTTCCCTAAAACTAAAAAATGGAAATTGACTTGAGAATGTAGAAAAAAAATAGTCTGGTTAATACTTCAGTGAGTCAGTTAAGTGAATGTAGTTTTAATCAATAAAAGAAGTGTGTCGACCTGTTTCCACTGTGGTAATCAACTAGTCTGGAAAATATATCTGTACAAAAAAAAACAGTAAGCAATTAGGGAATGTTAAGTATTTCATTTCCATTATGCTCTGTTGTATTTTGAAAAATTAAAATGATCCAGGGGTACCTGGGTGGCTCAGTTGGTTAGGTGTCTGCCTTCAGGTTAGGTGATAATCCCAGGATGCTGGGATTGAGCCCCATGTTGGGCCCCTGCTTTATGGGGTGCCTGTTCCTCCCTCTCCTCATTCTTCTTCTGGCACTCTCATGAATGAATAAAATCTTTAAAAAAATTAAAATGAGCCTACTAAGAAATTGTTTTTTGTTTGTATTCTTAGATTTTAATTTTGTGGAGGTGATCCTTGTCTTTTTTTCTAGATACCAATGTTTAAAGATTAAATTATATATTTAAAATATTTTGAGTCAACTGAGTATTAATTTATTCATAAAAACATAGAACTCCATTCCAATGGTTAAAAACTCTTAATTTCCTTTGATGGGTATTTTTTTAACTGAGTTTAACATATTTTTTGAAAATTAGTGACATCATATTGAAAACAACTAGAAAATAACATTTAATTTTGAGGAATAAGAGTTGAGGCAATCTGAGAAATATTTTAGTAAAAAGAATGGCATCTATAAAGTTGAAAAAAAATTGATAATGACTTGGTGACAGGAGTTAGCATGAGTGAGCCCTCACAATGTTCCATGAAGCATATATTAGTTCACAAAAGCTGAGAACAAACCCATGATAGAAACTCTCATTATCCTTTTACTTATCTCCATTGTAGAGCTAAGATAACTGAGGTACAGAAGGTTAGGTAACTAGACCAAAATCAAACTGATAAAAGATAGACTTAGGAATCAACATAATAATCAAACTCCAGGGCATCAATGTTTACCCTATACCCTACTACTACCTTTATAGTATAAGTAGTTTACCAAATGCAATAAAAATCCCACCCATAAGAGTTTAATCTTTTAATAGCTTGATTATTGTGCAGAATTCATGTAAAATTATTTCCCCTTCTGAGGAAACTACTTTTTGGAAACATTATAGACTCCATCTGTGATATTCTTTTCCTTCCTCTATACCTGGCTAGAATTTGAAATAAAAGTCCACAGATCCAAATTTAATAAGAAGGAAAAAAGGGGCCTTTGTTGATTGGCCATACTGCACACAACAGCAAACAAAGAAGGAGGAAGAGGGTGCTTATGAGCTAGGGACTGGGCATAATCATGATCAGATTTCATGATACATCAAAAGGGTAGATTTTTAAAATTATTCCTGTTTATTATCCACATTCCCTCTCTCATCTGTGGTCAGCAAAGGAGGAGGACCTTATTACTTTTTTTTTTTTTTTAAGATTTTATTTATTTGTCAGAGAGAGAGAGAGAGCGCGAGAGCACAAGCAGAGACAGTGGCAGGCAGAGGCAGAAGAAATCTCTCCACTAAGCAAGGATCCCAACTCAGGGCTCTATCCCAGGACCCTGATGTCATGACCTGAGCTGAAAGCAGCCGCTTAACCAACTGAGCCATCCAAGCATTCCAAGGAGGGACATTGTAACATGCAAAATAAGAAAAATGAGATAGCAGAACTGAGCAAGGAAGTGAAAAGTGAACTGTGTGGTCATGAATTACCAAGCTCCAGCTTTCTTTGAAAGTGATAGCGATAACATACATTTGAATGAAATCAAGTTATTTGTCCAATAAGTATTGGGGATCTATGAAGGTGATACAGTATTTGTCCAAGGAAATAAAGTAGTTAGATCAATTAAGGGACCACAGTATTTTTCAAGTTAATATAATATTAAAGATCTTTATTAATTCTTTTAAGTTTAGAGCATGTGATATTAGCTTGTGGAGGAGCTGACTACTTCTTCTTCTTCTTTTTTTTTTTTAGTGTTCCAGAATTCATTGTTTATGCACCACCCCCAGTGCTCCATGCCATATGTGCCCTCCGTAATACCCACCACAGGCTCACCGAACCCCTCACTCCCCTCCCCTCCAAAACCCTCAGTTTGTTTCTCAGAGTCCACAGTCTCCCCCTCTGATTTCCCCCAATTCACTTCTCCTCTCCATATCCTACAGTCAATTATCATATGGTTTCACTTACTTGTGGAGCATAAGGAATAACACAGAGGACATTAGGAACTGACTTCTTAACCATTGGTCCTGTTTATCCTTTAGGCCCAAGCATCACCAAGGCAATAAATATTTCCATATGGCTTTTGTCTAAACTCATAATAAAAACTATTATTTACTTATTCATTTTTTATTGCAACCCAGATTAAAAATTCCATAATAGCAAATATGCCATATTGTTGTTAATGGATATCCAGCATCTAATATAGTGCTTCACATATAGTAAATGCTTAACAAATATTAACTAAGAATTTGTTAAATGAATGAATCATTTACTATACAAAATCACATTATGTAATAATTTTTAGGGCAACATGTCCTTAGGATAAAGTAACAATAAATAAATAAGTTTGTTTATTTAGGCCTCTAGCCTAAATTTTTGTCACAGTGATAAAATGGATGATAGAAAATTTCAGATGAACTCTCTGTTCTCTCAATATTTTTATAATTATTATGGTTTTTATTTTCATTATATTTATTATACTTTATTTTTATAAATTTCTGGGATTCATTCAACAGGTCTGGGTTTTAAGCTTGGCAATGTTTACATGTGAGCTTGTTTAAATAGAAATATTTCAGGGGCACCTGGGTGGCTCAGTCAGTTTTGCATCTGCCTTTAGCTCAGGTCATGATCTCAGGGCCCTGGGATTGAGCCCTACCTAGGGATCCCTGATTGGTGGGGAGCCTACTCCCTTTCCCTCTGCCTTTTCCTGCCCTAGCTCATGCTCTCTCTCTCTCTCTCACTTGCTCTTTCTCTCTCTCTCAAATAAATAAATAAATCTTTAAAAAATTAAAAAATATATATATATTTCACAAATTTTAAGTTTGATCATTTTTGAAATAAAATGAAAGGACAATATTATTTCAAAGTATTTTCATTAAGGGCCATCTTTTACAATACCCTTGATATTATATGCTATTAAGGTTTGTCTTTTCTTAAATCAATATAAAGTGCTCTATTATTGTTATTGCTGTTGTCAATGCTGTTTAATTAAAATCATATGGCTAAATTCCATTGATGCCAAAGCATCTGAATAAAAATAGAAAACCATAAGGTAGAATTTTTGACTTATGTTTTAAGAACAGAGAAAAATAATATGTATTGATTTTTTTAATAAATTGGCTATCACAGTGACACAGAATAAAATGATACCTCTATTCATGTGTTTAATAAAAAATACATATTTTCAAATTTGTAAAAAACTATATAACACAAGAAATTAAACACTGTTTTGTATTTAACAGAAAAATATATGCCATTTGCCTTTGGTACCTATCTAAAAACAAATATAAAACCTCTATCTAAAAATAAATATGAAAACAAAATACAACATCAAAACCCAGAAAGGTTTGAACCAGTCCTTCTTAGAAAAGTCTAGGGTTTAAACATCACAGTTTGGGTTGTTTCTTCTATTAGTGTCTTAGTCATCTATTGCTGCTTATGGTTTTGTGGGTCTGGTTTCATTTAAAGCTCACTTATGTGGCTACTTTGTCCAGGCTGGATGGTTTCAGGTAGCTAACCCCCCATATCTGGAAACTGGTACTGACTACTAATTCAAGCTCATGAGTTCTTATTCAACTGATCTCTATTCCCAAAAGAGGCCTTATCATCTTCTCCCAAAGAGGTCTTAGGGCAGAGTTCCAGTGGGTTGAAGGTGGAAGTGGCAAGGCTTTTTGAGATGTAGGCTCCTGAGCTTGCGTGATATACTCTGGCTGCATTTTATTGATCAGAACTAGTCACAGATTTGACTAGTTTAAGAAATAAGTCCTACCTTTTGGATGAGAGGAGTAGCAAAGTCATATGGCAAAGAGGCTTGCATAAGGAGATGGAAGTATTTTCTGGCCGTTAAATAATTTATGATTATGCCCTCTAGTCTCATATTATTTATATTCCTCTTACATATAGAATATGATATCCCAGAGTCTGCAAAATTTAGTCTCAATTCTGACCTTGTCCTTAGTTTTCTGGGGGTGGCATAACAAAGAAGGAAGTGAAAGTTGTCAGCACTTCCTGTAACCAAACTGAATTTTTTGTTATGCCTCTTCATTCTTTCTCCATTCAGGTCTACCTGTGTGGTTTAAGAATAGGATCACACCATAGCTCCCTAGATTCCTTTCACAGTTTTAGGCTGTAAATAGAATATAATTTCATATCTTCCCCTTGCCTGTGCAGAGCATCCCTCCTCTCCCCAGCAGGCAGAACTGTGTGGCTGGCATCAGCAGAGTTCTCTTACCATTTGACTTTCATTTGGATTTGGCTAATGAGAAACATTAGATCATTAGAAAAAATAGATAAAAGAACTGATACTTAGAGGAATTATTTCTTATGGCATAGAAAGCCCTGATGGAGACCTTTAACTGCTCCTTGCTTCTGGAAGTCACCCTAGTATTAGTCAGAAGACATTCATGGTTATGTACCTTGGTCCCTGAGAATCCAGAATTTGACCTCTGTGCCATTTCACCTCTCTGTGTCCATTTAGGTGCAGTAACCTGCCTCCTACTAGGTGGCCTGAAGCTGATGATAAATCTTTATGTAGAATTTGAGAGCCTGTGTCAGCAGGTAGTTTTGCAAACCAGGATCCCAATATAAAATTAAGTTTTAATTATTCTAAAATTGAACAGAGGTAAAACACTACTCTTATGCCTAAAGAAAGACTTCTAAGCAAAGTGGGATATTGTCTTTCTTAATGCAAGTGCAGCTGAATGTGCTTTACAGCAGTGGCTGAACACCTGATTTCAGCTGAGAAATGTATTAAAAAATAAAGCGTAAAGACCCTATGCTGTATAATACTTTTACCACTAGCCACAAGCAGCTAATTAAATTAAATTAATTAAAGGTAAATACAGGGACACCTGGGTGGCTCAGTTGGTTAAGCGGCTGCCTTCGGCTCAGGTCATGATCCCAGCATCCTGGGATGGAGTCCCACATCGGGTTCCTTGCTCGGCAGGGAGCCTGCTTCTCCCTCTGCCTCTGCCTGCCTCTCTGTCTGCCTGTGCTCGCTCTCTCTATTAAAAAAAAAAAAAAAGGTAAATACAATAAAAATATGTTTCTTTGTTGCACTTGTCCTATCTCAAGTGTTCAATAGTCACATGTGGCTATTGGTGACTGATTATATTATATAGGAAAAATACAGAATTTGTCTATTATTGCAAAAAGTTCTGCTAGTTGGTACTGATAAAGACTACACTAATTTTTTTTTTTTTTTTTGGTGCAAAATGGTGGCTTATTAAAGAACGGTGGACCAGACCCCTGGGTGGAAAGAGCTGCTGAACAGGGGTTGTGATGGGTGGCTGATTATACACCATGGGGTTGGGGGAGGTAGGGAAAAAGAGAGATTTCAAAAGAAATTTCATTTGCTAAAGAGGACCTACAAGATACCAGAGGCCTTGCTACTGTCAAGTTGAGGTTGTTTTTCCCCTTTAGCAAGGCATTAACATCAGATATTTGGGAGATTCCTGGAAGAATGTCACACTCGTCCCACCCAGGGGTGGAGGGTGGGAGGAGGTTGTCAGCTTCCGCTTTGTCCTCAGCCAGCCTTCTGGTCCCTCATCATTCCCCCTGGAACAGTTATGATCTTTTAAAGTTGAAGGTGAAAGTTCTCATCTGTAAGTTCTTCCTGCTGAATAGGGGAGTAGAGATGTCCCTACCTATGGGTCAGTATTGATCAGCTGGGGACTTAATGTACATAGGAGTTGTGAAAGGCTGAAACAGCGAAGTCCAGGGGAGGATCTCCCCACGTGGAAAGGAAAGGACCATCTGTCTGAAGTTATGGCAGTGAAGGATTCAATTTTGCAGTGAAGCTCAGGGTGTGGAGGTTAAGATTCAAAGCCCCATGTTTGGGTACCATATGATGAGGTTTTGTTATAGAGGTGAGGTTCAGTAGGGTAAGGTCTGGAGCCGATGACCAAGAAAGAATTCTTGAGACATCTTTGGTGCAAAATGGTGGTTTACCAAAGCATGGATTCATTACCCGAGGGCAGAAAGAGCTGTTGCCAAGACTACACTTATTCTTTAAACATAGACACTATATAGTAGCCATTATGGAGCAGAATTATTCCAAACACCTTTAGGATCAATTGACTGTTACCCTCTAAATATTCCGGGGTTTCCTCAAATTAATAAAGCAAAGAAAAAAATAAAAATAGGTAACATTCATTGAATACCCATAAAGTGTCAGGGCTTGTGCTGAGTTCTTTTCATGGATAAGATCATTCAACCCTTCAAAAACCTGTTTCTTGACATTTGAAGATGGCGGAGAAGTAGGAGGCTGAGACGACATCAGCCAGCAGGAGATCAGCTAGATAGCCTATCAAACCATTCCGAACACCTACAAATCCAACAGGAGATCGAAGAGAAGAAAAACAACAATTCTAGGAACAGAAAATCGACCACTTTCTGAAAGGTAGGACCAGCGGAGAAGTGAATCCAACGCGACGGGAAGATAGACCCCAGGGGGAGGGGCCGGCTCCCGGCAAGCGGCGGAGCACAAAATCA
>ML108724.1:0-42011 GCA_003697995.1 Taxidea taxus jeffersonii | reverse complement strand
ATGCAACGGGGGTGGGAGTTAAGGTGGTAGGAAAAGTAAAAATGAAAGAAGATGGGATCGGGAGGGAGAAAAACCAAAAGAGACTCTTAATGTCATAAAACAAACTGAGGGGGGTGGGGGGAAGAGGGGTTGGGTGAGGGTGGTGGGGTTACATCATATGTTTAAATAAAGCTTAAAAAAAAAAAAACCTGTTTCTTTATGTACTGTTGGTATCCCACCAACTAATATTTTAAGGCTCGTAATTGATGCAGCCAAAATTAGAATCCAGCTAATCTTGACTACAATGCCTAGTTCTTAACAATGACTTCTATTAGTTTTTTAATAGTTGGGAACACTGAATTATTTGACACCTTTTTTTTTTCCCCTATCAATGAGAATGATCATGTAACCATTATCAAGTAAAGTGAGACAATGTTCAAAACCTTGAAAGTATACTTCTCAAAAAATTATATATATATGTATATATATAGTATATGTGCCCATGTCGTATGAACTGAATACCATATGTTTGCTTTATGTTGAAGAAAAAGAACTACAGTATATTAAGTTGTATTTTAATCAAAATAATTTGACCAATTTTAAAGTGTACTATTAATTTTGGACAGATTTTAGGGAAAATGTAACTGATACAGCATCCCTCTACAATCATCAGTAGAACATACATGTTGTATTCTTTTTAAAATTTTCTTAGATTAACCACCTAAATTAACCATGAAACAAGTTGATGATTTAGTTCCCTTAAATCATATTCCAGGTCAATAAAATCAAGACCTTTTTTCAGCATAAAATTAAAGTAAATAAGGAAGAATTTGTACCTAGTATATTTGCATAACCATTTTTTTAAAGATCTTATTTATTTTAAAGAGAGAGAGCACAAGTAAGCAGAATGGCAGGCAGAGGGAGAGAAAGAAGCAAGCTCTCTGCTGAGCAGGGAGCCTGATGTGGGGTTCAATGCAGGGCTTGATCCCAGCACCCTGGAATCATGACCTGAGCCGAAGGCAGCTGCTTAACTAACTGAGCCATGCAGGTGCCCTTGCATAGCCATGATTAAGAAACTACATTTTATTGTTGGGTTGCTTCTTTAGTCCTATTCCTAATTACATTCAAATTTATGACTTGATCTTTAAAAATATTTATTTTTTGTTATCTCATGAACTATGTCTTTGGAACACTAATATCCATTCTATTTTACATAGTATAAAAACATACAAAGGAAAATCAAATTCAGTATTTTAATTTAATGTCTTAGAGCAGAAATATAAGGGCTTTACCACTAAAAAATATTTTATTTTTGTCCTTACAAAGATATCTTTAATAATGAAATATCTCTTGACAGTAAATGTATCTTTTTGCAAATAGAAAACTTCTTAATTTTTTTCCTTATTGGCAACAATTTAATTTTGCATAAGTTAGTATTTCCTGCTGTGCTAAACATTTATTAATTCAGAGAGAATGATTGGCAGCAACTTAGATATTCAGAGGCCAAGTTGCATAGATCAAACCAGATTGCCTTCCTCACTTCCAATATTCAAATAGGATATTTTTCTGATACCCTCAAGAGGTTTCTGGAGATTGCAGTGCATCATTGCATTTACTAATTGCTCATCATGTTTCTCAACTTGCATGGAAAATGACAAGGGAGATTTTTTCCAGAATATGCCTCCTCTACTATTGAAGGAAATTTATTAAACAACAACAACAACACCTCAGGGCAAGAAACTTCATTCAGTGTGGTTTTGAAATTTGAAATAAACCCATGATCATATTTTTAAATATGATTTATTAACTTAGGGCATTAAAAAGTAGGAAGTATATTGACTTTTTTTTTTCCAGTTCTAATTAGAATCTCTGTAGTATCATTTAGTAGACAAGTTATATACTGTTCAGTAAAAAATTAACTCAGCAGGCATGGGTTGTGCAAACCCCATGTATTCCAAAGAAAGCCTTTGATTAGCTTCTGGGAGATAACTTCTAGAACTTTGGAATTTTATACTTAATATTTTTGTTTAATCAGGGCCTTAGTCCACACCAGGTTTAGATTTTTCTACCCTGGCATTGGTTCCCGTGATGACTTCTACTCATGAGTAACTGTTTTGGTAAAGTATCATTCCTTGTGTTTACCTACCTGTCCCTCTAATCTTGGGGGCTGTGGTCCATCCTTAGTACTTACTTCTCTCATGGATCCTAGAAGAGTTTGATTTTTCAGTCTGTTCAGCTTTTACTTTTTAGGATAAAGTGACAATTTCCAAGCTTCTTCCATGAGAACAGGAAATCAGAAGTCCAAATGTTATTACTTTTCAAAGACAAAATGTAACAACAACAACAATTTATACAAAGAAAAATATGTAAGTGTACATGTACACATATGTGCACATAAATAAATAGAAACACAGTTTGAACAGATCATATCCACATGGTTAAAATAATTATTATATCTGAATATGTAAAAAACAGAGTGATGGGGGTGGTGCTTATGCCAGGGAAGTAATGATGGGGAGTAAAGATGTTTTTTTTTTTTTTAATTTTATTTATTTATTTGACAGAAATCACAAGTAGTCAGAGAGGCAGGCAGAGTGGGGGGGGGGCGGGGGAAGCAGGCTCCCTGCTGAGCAGAGAGCCCGATGCAGGACTCCATCCCAGGACCCTGAGATCATGACCTGAGCGGAAGGCAGAGGCTTTAACCCACTGAGCCACCCAGGCGCCCTGGGGAATAAAGATATTTTAACATTTTACTTTATATATACCTTTATGTTTGGCTGTATTTGTGTATTTTAAAATCTTTATTTTCAATCCAATTTGTAATTAAATGCCTACTTCATGATAGCCTTAAGTAGACCAATTTGAAATTGATCTTTAAAAAATCTGATAATAATTTCCTTTCACCTGCATGTGAGAAAATAAATTGTAGACCAATGTTAGTTATAGATACAGAGTTGGTATTGATCCAAGAATTAAATCTCTACATAAGATCTCTGAACCAAAATTCAGTTCTCTGTTTTATGTATTCAGTTTATTACCAGCAGGATATGTTCTAAACATCAAGGAGACAGCTATTTTATAGTTAGTAGAAGTTCTTGTGCTTTCTTAAATTTTATGAAACACGAAATGCAGCACATCTTAAGAGTATAAGACTCAAAAGTGCCTTCTATTATATTATGAAACTTTAAGACCTATTGTATTATTTAAATACTTTTGCAGCAGGACCCTCCATCCCCATTACACATATACACACAACAATGCATCTTGTTTTGTAGACTAAGAAATTGAAATTTATAATTTAGAACTTTATAATTTATTGAAAATAATGTAACAATTATACTTGGCCCTTGAACAATGTGAGGGTTAGTGGACCAACCTCTCCCACCCCACCAGACACACACTCAAAAATCCCTGTATAACTTTTGAATCACCAAGAACTTAACTATGAATACTGTACTGTTGACCAGAAGCCTTACAAATAACATAAACAGTGGATTAACACATATTTTGTATGTTATATCTCTCACTGTAGTTGAAGCAGGAGAGTTGTCTCACAGAGTGGACGAATGAATTTCATGGAAAAAGGAGAGTGAGCAAAACAATTGAGTTTTATTAAGCAAGGCTACAGGAAGAACTCTCAGGACTGAGAGGAGTCCTGACAGGGTTTCCAAGGTGGACCTCCACTGACAGTCTTTTATTTAAAACTGACCCAGGATCTTGTGGCCTTACATTCTTGTGATATCTTCATTTGAGTAAGGACTGGTGATAATGTCTTTAATGGCTTACTTCTTCTTTAAGGTCTTATTATTATTATTCTTTGTTGGTCAAAATGAGACTGCCATAAAAAGACTCTGCCTCTGACACCCCGGGCTGGGTGGTCTGGTTTGTTCCCTTATCTCTGGTTTCCTTATGCATCAGCACTTCTAGGATTTCTGTGACCTGGTCCCCTACATATCTCTACATATCTCTCCCTACCAATCCCCACCTGTCCCTTACTCAATGAGACCCTTCAGATGTATACTGGGTGGGTCATATATTTGGGGGATGATTACTACCATGTATCTTGTGGGGGAGGTGGAAGTAAAGGAAGTTTCCAAAGGAATTTTTAAATGTTAAAGTAGACTTACAGGACCCTGGGGGTCAGGGTAAGATTGCTTTTTATCCTTGGAAATTGTCAACATTCAGGCAGCTGAGTCTCTAGGGGAATGTCACTCAGCCTGTTTTAAGGACTTGTCAATGAGCTGTATGTAGTAAGGAAATTTAATAATTTTCTTTCTGCCTTTGGTTCCCACATCATAGTATTACAATAAAGAGAAAAGAAAATGTTATTAAGAAAATGATAAAAAAGAGAAAATGCATTTATAGTACTGTACTATATTTATTGAAAAAAGTATAAATGGACCTGTGTAGTTCAAACTCATTTTGCTCAGGGGTCAGCTGCATATATAAAATTAGAATTATCACTGATATGCTTGACTCTTAGTCCAGTACTTTTTCTAAGATAAACACTGTTATTCTAAAGTGCCAGAGAGGTCCTCATGGATTGGCACTAGCCATTTAGTGCTGGTGAAGCACTGATTTTGTTTCACTTCTAAAAATAAGAATTTGCTCTCCAAAAGAAAAGAAAAAAAGAACCTATAATTGTGGTACCAGTTAGCTATGACTTCAGTGTTTTGGGGGGAAAACTTCCATTATACATCAAACTTAAAAAAAAAAAATTACTTATTGCATCATTTACTACACACCAGACACAGTTGTTAGTGCTTTGCATTTCTTAACTAAGTTAATCCTCACAGCAAACCTGTAAGATAGGCATCCCTCTTATCATTCCTCTCATGTAAAAAAGGCTCATGAGGATGAGGCAGTGACTTGCCAAGTGTCCCTGCCTAACATGGAAATAATGACCAAGCTGAGACATAAACCAGAGAGGTGTGGTATGAATGACCTTGTTCTCAACCACTATCCCCTCTGCCTCGTAGATGGTAGAAATCTTATCTTTCTGAACTCCTCCTGTGTTTTATTAAGCTCTGTTTTAGGGCACCTCAACAGAGAAGTAGTTGCTTAACACTGCTAGTCACATGGTTGGAACACGATGTTAAAAACTAATCATGTTTGGGGCGCCTGAGTGGTTCAGTGGGTTAAACCTCTGTCTGCCTTTGGCTCAGGTCATGAACTCAGGGTCCTGGGATTGAGTCCTGCATCAGGCTCTCTGCTCAGCAGGGAGCCTGCTTCCTCCTCTCTCTCTCTCTGCCTGCCTCTCTGCCTACTTGTGATCTCTCTCTGCCAAATAAATAAATAAAATTTAAAAAATTAAAAAAATACTAATCATGTTCTTTTGAATTTCCTTATGTTTATAGTCTTATCTTGCCTGCTAAACAGCAGGCCCCATAAAGGTATGACCAAGTCTTATTTTCCTTTAGGTCTCCTACTGGGTACATAATTGTGCTTTACCTGAAGTAGGTTCTTTCAAAATACTTGTTAAATGAAAAATGCATGAACTGGTGAATACAGATGAAATGAATCGCCATAAGATTTAATAAATAAGTGATGAAAAGACATATTTTGGATAAACTGCACAGTCCAATTCTAGAACACAGTGTCTCAAAATCACTAGGGATTTCCTTTGAGAAAATAGTCAATGAGTGTTTTCATTCCAGCTAAATATATGTGTATGTGTGTGTATGGAACCAGGGATGATTGGTCAGTACTTGCCATGGTTGTGGCTGCTGCTTTAAGATCACTATACTCTGGAGAGTTTATCTAGACTAATTTTCTTCCTGAATTTAAATGTGGATGCCTCCTTTAGGTATTATAAGTGAGGTTAATGAAATGTTAACTTTCAATCCTTGTTGGGACCATTTGTATGCTAATTATTAAGCTGACAGTCTAAGAAACAAACATGCAACTGCACTCAAGGCCCTTTCAAAAAATATTGTCCTTATGGTCACTGCTTTTTGTTAACTCATCTAGAATGACTTCTTTTATCCAGTTATTCCCTAAGCACGTTTTCTCAATTTACATTACATTGGAAAGAAAGTAGGTTGTTTTGCCTTCTCCCTCTCCGTTTACTTTAGAATGTCCCACATTTTGTATGGCACACTAAAACAGAGAGAAATATCTGGTGCTTAATGTTCTAAGAATCTGTCACATAAATAATATTGAATAAACAAACACTCTCTAGTTTGAGTCTTTATGATAATCATAATCATGTTGTTACCATGATAATCATAATCATCTTATGGCCATAACACGATTATGATTATTTTGCTTTTTAGTAGGCATTTTTATTTTGTTTAGTACTCTTAGGTACCTATGAAAGGCAAAATACCACATATATTGCAAATAACTCCTTTTTTTTTGAATTTCAGGGTAGTTAACATATAGTGTTATATTAGTTTCATGTATATAATAGTGTTTCAACAATTTCAAATAATACCCAGTGTTCATGACAAGCACACTCCTTAACCTCCATTACTTATTTCACCCACCCTCTGGTAAAGATCAATTTGGTTCTCTATAGTTAAGGATCTGTTTCTTGGTTTGTGTCTCTCTTTTCTTCCCTTTGTTCACTTGTTTCTTAATTTCCACATAAGAATTAAATGAGGGGCACCTGGGTGGCTCAGACAGTTAGGCTTCTGCTTTTGGCTCAGGTCATGATCTCAGGGCCCAGGATGGAACCCCAAGTGGAGTTCCCTGAACAGCAGAGGATCTTCTCCCTATTCCTTCTGCCCCTCACTTCTGCCCATGCTTTACTCTCTGCCCATCTCTAGCTTTACTCTCTCTCTCAAATAAATAAATAAAATATTTAAAAAAAAAGAGTGAAGTGATATATTTGTCTTTCTCTGATTGACTTATTTCACTTAACATTATGCTCTCCAGCTCTATCCATGTGTTTGTAAATGGCAAGTTTCATTCTTTTTTTATAGCTGAATAATATTCCATTGGGGTGCATGCATGCATGTGTGTGTGTGTATCACATCTTCTTTATCCATTCATCTATCTCTGGATACTTGAGCTGCTTCCATAATTTAGCTATTGTAAATAGAACTGCAATAAACCTAGGGTAGCCTGTATCCCAGTGAATTAGTGTTGTTGTTTTTTTTTATTTTTGGGGGGTAAATACCTAGCAGTTCAATTACTGGATGGTAGGGTAGTTATATTTTTAACTTTGAGGTGCCACATACTGTTTTCCACAATGCAAATAATTACTCTTGAAAGAGATATGCTTTTGAATCATTGTTATTATTGGTTTTGTTTTTAAATGGATTTTCTTGTTAAAGAGTGTTTAATTTTATTGTCCATGTTAAGAGAGCCACTGAAACAAAATCACTGAACGCAAACCAGTCACAGGCAGGAACAGAACTTCACTATAGTTAAGAAAGACTTGTTTCACTTAGAGTATTTGCTTAAAAATTGTTTTTAGCATGCCTGTATGAGGAATAATTATTGATTGTATGACAGAGATTAATTCCTTTGTAAGACTAGCCTCTTTTCTTTGGTCAGAAAGCTTAGAGGTAAGCTTTGTCATTTTTTGTCCACAGCAGCTGGAATAGACTTTCCCCCTAGAAATCTAGGGCCATTGTTAACTGCAAAACACAAGATTTCTTCTAGTTATTCATTGACTCAGCCGTCCTTTATTAAGCAGTGACTACGTGACTGGTTGCAGATCAGAACTCTCTTGTGGCTAGCAACCTAGCCAGCTGAATTCCTACAGGAAGTAAGTTGTGGATTAAATTTATTAAATTTATTTACTATATTCTACCTATCTTTCAAAACCCAGTGCATACATAGAACTGAATGAGCAGAAAAAAATTTTCCTCCTTATCTTCTAGGTTCTTTGGCTGATTTAATAATTAAATTTATTTAAGACAGTTTAACAGGAGAAAAACACATTTAATTACATACTTATGGGAACCCCATAAAATTATGAGATCCAAAAGGAAGCTACATAAGTCAAGTTTATATAATATCCTGAGCTAAGGATAAGGGTAGGAGTCTAAGGGTACAAAGGGAAGGAAGGCCTTTCACAGGAAGGTAAGAGGAGATGTTTGGGAAAACAAACAAACAAAAAAATAGTTTCCCTGTTATGCAGATATGTTTCTTAGGTAGAAAGGTATGTCTGTAACAGCTCTCTTTTTGGTACAGGCCCCCTTTCCAATGTAAATTTAGGTAGTTGAGGGGGAGGTAAAGAGCTTTCCCTAGATTTCCTAGGTTTTGATTACCTTTAGCTCAAAATAATCCTTTTAACAAAGGTGACAACTTCTGTTCCTCTTCAGAACAAAATTTAAAAGGTACACATAGGTGTACTTTCTGAAAATAAATCTACCCTCCCCTCTATCTGTGGTTATCCATCCTTCCTCTTCCCTCAATACATACACAGCTACCAGTATGTCAGGTAGTCTGTAAAGAATTTGTTTGTAGAATAATTTGTTAGTAAAAGGACACTCCTGAGGTGGGGCAGGCAGAGCAGGACTGAATGCAAATGCAAAAAGCCTTGAAAATTGAAAATTTGGGGCACTGGGGTGGCTCAGTATGTTAAAGCTGCCCAAACCAGGGTCTCTGCTCAGCAAGGAGCCTGCTTCCCCCCTCTCTCTGCCTGCCTCTCTGCCTACTTGTGATCTCTGTCTGACAAATAAATAAAAATAAAATATTAAAGAAGATAAAAAGAGTATTAAAAATTTGAAAAATTACAGAAAAATATTTCAGGAAATCTGGAGGGGGGGAAATGGTTTGTTTGGGCAAGAAAAGGAAAAACTATACAAAAGCAGACTAGAGCCAAAGTGCTATGGGATGCTTTGAAGTAGAAACTTATTTTCTTTTAAAAAATTTTAAATATTTGTCATCATCATATATTTAATATAATATCAAACAAATAGAGTAAGATTAAGCCTACACTTGTTAAATACCTAATAAGTAGTGGACCAAATTTGGTCAGTAGGAGTGCCTGATTTCTTTTTCTTCTAGGTCCTATATTACAACTTTATGTCTGGGACATTCTAAAGAAAAGAGAAGCACTTTTAATTATGTAATATGATTATGACAACATTTAAAAATCCAGTACAGGACATGGTATCAGGCTTGCCACTTACAAATTTTAAGAGAGAGATTCTGTGTCCACTTGTAAGAATTACTCAAATTTTTAGCAAGACTAGTGGTAAAGCTAAAGGCCATCTTGACATAGTAGATTTCAGAATCTTAGCCAATGATTTTTTTAAAAGTTTTATTCATTCATTCTGTTCTCCAGAGAACTGCAGATTATAGTGAAGGGCTAAAGTAACTCCATTTTGAGGCAGTAGCCATTTTTTGTTTACATTTAACTATGAGTGACCCAGAGCACACATAAATTCCAGGAATTGACCTGTCTGTGTTGAAGTTAACCAGAGCTTGCATAAATTCCAGACAAGGAGACAGGAATTCCAGGAACAGAATTGGTTACTAAACCACAAACTACCCCCACTTTGTAGATAAGTTAATCAAGACCCAACCGGTCTTGCTACTCCCTGCAACTTTCCCACCCTGGTACAAACAACTTTCAAAAAATATCCCCTAGACAAAGTAGCCAATCCCCACTGAACAGCACAGCTTAAGCAACCCCAGCACCAATCATTTTAAAGGTCGCCTATACGTGTGATTTTGCGCGTGATACTTTGTGGTTTTTGCCTTCATAAGCCCTGTAAAATTTCAGCTTGGGGCCTTCCTCCTAAACTCCATTGTGTCTGTGTGTAGGACGGGCCTGAATAAAGCCTTGCTTTTGCATTTCGGAACGTCTGGCTCTCAGTGGTCTCCTTGGTGGTGGCCTTGCGATCTGGGCATAACATTAGGAATCTGTAAACATTTACATAATTACTGGATAATACTAAAAAGAAAATGACTTTCTCTTTCTGATTTTAGTGCTCTGGGAACCCCAAAGTGGGAATTATGTATATTACGAGAGTCTTTACCATTTCCTGAATATTAGTTTTCTTGAAAAAGGAAAGATTTTAGGCATCATACACACTGTAAGTAGACAAAAATCTCTTACCTTTTGCCATTTAGTTTTAGGAAATCAACCTCCACCCAATTTTTGGTAAAGGTGGTCAGAAAGAACTTCCTGTGCTTATCTTCGAAGTAGCCTATAAAGAATTCTGTTGACAAATAACACATCTCTTTGATGTTTTTAATAATTTTATTTTTTTGATAGGGATGGTAAGAGTCTAGTTCCTTAAAATGTGTTTTATTTAGATGACTTTGTTGTTGGCAGACAGCACTGATCATGCAAATAGAATGTGTGCTATATGATTTATTTTGTTAGGTAATTCTCATAGTCCAGTTGGATTTCATATAGCCCATTTTATAATCCACATTCTTTTGTTGAGCATATTTTTGAAAATAAACAAACATTTTTTATTGTATGGAAAGGGAAGATTCTAAGTTTAGAATTTGCCATGTTTTAGTGGTGGTTTCCATTATCTTGTTAGGAAAACGAATTACTGATACCTGAGCAGACCATTGTTAAGCCTCTAAGAAATCAGCTATCAATTTGCATGAGGGTTTTAAGTACTTACAGAAATAAAAAATATATTTTTATTTTTTTTTCATGACAGATGCCACATATCTATTTGTTAGTGGTAGATACAGATTCATTTAAATTTCAGAAGAAAGAAATGCAACTTCAGTAATTGCTATCAATGTATCTGCTTGTGCAGACTTATTTCCAGAGTCTGGATGATAGAGTCTGTGAGATCCCTTTTTGGGTTGGCTAGAAGGGATTATTCCTTTTAATAAAGTGTTCCAGCTGAACAGCCAACACAGCAGTCTTTAATCTTTTTAACTCTTTTTCTTACTCTAGATTGTGCCTGGATTGAGTAGCTCCTATTAAGATTTGAGCATTAGTGTCTTCTTGCTTTCCTACCATCTTTTTTCTTAAATCAGGTTTTGATAATTGCAAGAGAACCAAGACAGGTCATGGTCTGCCCTTAGATCTGCCCTTAGATCTATGCCAATATTTTTTGAGAAAACATCAGCAAACTACTGATTAAATCATTTGGGGGATTTATCCCTCTTCTGAGTACACCACTACAATTTCTACCAGGTGATCTTTAACAGAAGACTTCCAAGTACTGCCCTTAGCAAGCCCTCTTGATTTCTAATGCCTTTAGTTCTTATTTGGTTGTGGGAAGTAACTGATAGTTGGTTTCCCTTGGCCACCATCCTCTTTGATATTGTGATCTTCTGGACTCTGATGTGTTTTCTCCGTCAAATGAGCAAACTCTGCTGTTTGTATCATTCTTCGCAATAGCCAGTCCACATCTTTATACATGGAGCTTTCAACTGATAATGCACTTCCAGGTACTACTTCAGCTCTCTGAAGTTCCAGGGACAAGAAGCTTTTAAGTGAGTAATATTGTTGGTTAAAAATGCATGCTAATGACCCAGGGGTCAGGGGTAGCCTCTCAGTAGCAGTAGGTTTACTGACAATCCAGATGAGAAGGGCTGATTTCCCTTTATATAAGAAAAATGTAAATTTTGTGGCACTTTTTTTTTTCTGTTTTGACATTCATCAACTTAACACCTTTTTTTTGTTTGTTTGTTTGTGGGTTTTTATTGTTTTGTTTTGTTTTTTGCTGTTTTAGTTTTGTTTTTTGTTTTTTTTTTTTCCTTTTCCAATTTGCCTTTATATAGGGACATGGGTTTTTATCCAAGTTCTTCTCAATTATTCCCAGATCAGGTCCCCTTATAATGTCTGCTTTCCTAGCTACATGGTAAGTGGATGAGAAGGTCCTCATGGAGATGAATCTGGGCTAAAATCTGAAGAGGACTCAGGGCTAGAATGTGAGTCATGCAAGCCCATGTTTTCAAACTGACAGGTAATGTGTTGCTGGTTAAAGAAGTAGTGTCTTTGTTCCCTTTTGTAGATAAATCTATTAACAAAGGGACTACTCATCACCTCTCCTTTCAGAGAGTCTATTTGAGTCAGGGAGTGATCAAGAGACACAGAGGAAGCAAAGGGAATGAGAAAGAAAAGAAGAGAGTTCTTTGAAAGAGAAAGTATCTTTATTCTCACAGTTCTTCAATTTTTCTCAATCTCATCTGACTATCCAAATCATTTCTAATTTTCTCTTTAAATGATGTTCATTCCATAAATACTAGTGATTCATTTGCTTGGAATGAGACTTGTCTAAGATATCCAGCAAATACATTAATTAATTTATCCAAATCAAATGAATAATCCTCAGGCAACTGCAAGACTAGACTCTTATATACCCATTACAAAATATGACAGAAAGATATTAGCCATTTAGGAGAAAGAACTGAAGACAGCATTCCTGGCTTCCTCTATTTTCCAATCATATGGTGATCCTTTAAAATCTGAATTACCCATGCTTATTCAATAGTAGAATCTTGAATTTGGAAAGTGTGGTCAATCCAGCTAGTATTTCAAAAGAGCAGAGAACCAGAAGGGAGACTAGCAGGGAGACAGGGTCTCCTACCTGACTTGTGTGGCCATAAATCTTCAGCTTCTTCTCAGTGCAGCAATTACATACATCCTCTTCTCATCACCAGAATTGTTCAGGAAGTAAAATTAAAAACAAATCTCCTTGCAATCCAAAAGAACTTTCCACAAAAAGAAAAAAAAAAAACAGTTTTATTATTGAATAAGCCTTAAAGCAAAATGTGATGCACATATAAGCAATCTGCTAAGAAATCACAAAATAGAAAGGAATTTCACCCTTTTAAATGGCCAGACAGATACAACCCATTCCAAATATGATGACAAGATAAACAACAACAGTAAATAAGAGGACTTGACAACACCATTTGTTACACATAGTTCATGCTGTATTCACTTAGTAATTGGGGTGACCATCTGTGTTAGCTAATTGGCTTTATCCAAAGGAAAAATAAACTTTTTATATCTTTATGACATGAGGTAAGTTTTGCAACTTGTAGCTAGGCACCACAGAAGTAAAGCATCCACCATCCCACAGAAACTGAGAAATAGAGACATTGTCTTTCTTAATGATTACATTTCAAAGAGGTAGTTCCCAGGTGTTTTGAGAAAGATCTTTCTAGGCCTTAAAGCTGGCAATAGTCTTCTCTCGCTTTTAAAAATATTTCCAGGTGTTTCAAAGAGACCAAGAACATTCACTGACACGGTTTCTAACATAAATGATCTAAGAAAAGGAAGCAGATGGAGGTCAAGTCTCTTCCCTTATTTTCAACAGGGAGAAATAATTGTTTTCTTTCTCTATTTGTACTTTCCCTTACATATACAAATATCTTACTCAAGTTATGCTATAGAAAACAAAGTCATTGCTGAGAACAATAAAAGTTGCTAAGACATTTGGACCCAGTTTTGACACATGAGTCAAAGAAAATCATTGGGCAGACTTACATAGAAATGTAAACTATTCTAGGTATTATAGATTGATGAAGACTATTAACATGTAAGGATCTCCCAAAGGTTTTTTTTTTTTTGAATAATCATAATTCCACAATCAGTTCTTGAAATATTTGAGACGTTTAGGTAAATGTAAATTACATAATTAGTTTTGTTATTTTTTGCTTTGATTTATGCTCTTTGCACTCATTACTACTGTGTCTAACTTTCTTCTGGGAATTTTACTCACATTACTTCCAATTCCCAAAATATCTTTCTAATTTAGGAATTACAGCATAGGATTAAAGGATGAGAACAGTTGGTAATTTTCCAAAGTAATTACAAAAGTAGTAATTGAAGAAATCAAGAGTTGTGGTTGGCTACAAAACTTGTATTTTTTCTGCCATTTCATTTTGTCTCAGTTCTTTTGTAACTTTTTATGCAGAGAAATTACATGAACACACATTCATATATATTTATTTATGAATGATATTTTACTCCATTTGGCATTATATGTACCTGTGTTTTCATGTGTTATTTCAGGAGAAGTCACAATATAGAGAAAAAAAGTCATTGTTCACAGAAATGCTTTAATTTCTTTTTTTTTTTTTTAGAATTTTTTTTTTTAAGATTTTATTTATTTGTCAGAGAGCGGGAGCGAGCACAGGCAGACAGAGTGGCAGGCAGAGGCAGAGGGAGAAGCAGGCTCCCTGCTGAGCAAGGAGCCCGATGTGGGACTCGATCCCAGGAGGCCGGGATCATGACCTGAGCCGAAGGCAGCCGCTTAACCAACTGAGCCACCCAGCCGTCCCAATGCTTTAATTTCAATTGAAATTGAAGTAGTCTCTACTTTTTTGTTTTGTTTTATTTTTACATTCACTATGTATTTATTGAATGCTAAAACTGTTCCCACTTTAGCTGAATACTCTTTTAACCACTTTGAGCCTTGGAGCAGTGGGAGAACAGGGGGAGAAGCAAGGGACCCCCATATGAAGTTTCAGCTTATCTTTTATCAAAATTCTGCCTCTGTCTTCTAAAATCAGGAACAAGACAAGAATGTCTATTTTCATTACTTCTTTCCAACACTGTAGCACTATTCAACATTGTTTTAATCAGGGTATAAGAAATAAGAAATAAAATTAAAAAAACATAAAGACTAGAAAAGAATTAAACTATATGTTTTTGCAAATGATGTAATCTTATATATAGAAAATTGTAAGGAATACACTAAAAAACTGTAAGAACCAACAAACTCATTTTTCCAGGTTACAGGATGCAAGATCAAAGATACATAATCAATGTTATTTCAATATAATTGTAATGAACATTCTGAAAGTGAAAATAAGAAAATCATTACTTGTACAATACTATTAAGTAAAACACTTAGGAATAAATTAAAGAAAGGACATGTAGAACTTATACTCCAAACAATATCATTAAGGAAACCAAAGAATACCTAAAGAAGCAGAAACTATCCAATGCTCATGTATCAGAATATTTATTATTAAAATGACAGTATTCCTCAAATTGATTCAATGCAATACCTACCAAAACCTTACTTGTTCTTTTTCCAGTAATTAACAAACTGATCTTACTTATATTTATAAGGACATATAATAGACCCATAATAGCCATGACAATATTGAAAATAAACAACATTGGAATGAGTGCTCACACTTTCTGATTTCGAAACGTACTATGAAGCTATAGTGATCAAGACCATGTCATACTGGCATGAAGACAGTCAGAGATGAGTGGAATAAAAATGACAATTTAAAAATAAATCCACACACTTATGGTCAGTTAATTTTACATTTTGACAAGGGTGTCAAGAAAATTCAAGGGGTGAAGAATAGACTTTCAACAACTAGACCTGGGACAAAAGTGAAACAATCAAGTTGGATGCCTTCCTCACATCATAAACCTGCATTAATTCAAAATCAACCATAAAATGAAATGTAAGAACGAAATTTAAAAAATTTAGATATAGAAGAAAATATTAGAGTACATTTTTATGACCTTGAATTAACTGAGGTCTTAGATATGACAGCAGTAGCACAGTTGACAAAAGAAACAGATAAGTTAGACTTCATCAAAGTTAGCATGTCTGAGGTTGGCAAGGTATGCCACCAGTTATGAATACCACCAAAGGATGAGAGAAAATTATTACAAACCATATTATCTGATAAGGAACTGGTACATGGAATAAAAACTAGTAAGAACTCCTGCAACTTAAAATTTAATAACCCAATCAAAAAATCTGGAAAGGAGCTAATAGACATTTCTCTAAGAATGATATGATTAATATATATGATTAATAAATACATGGAAAGATATTTAATATCAGTAAGTATCAGTAAAATTCACATCAAACCACTGTGAGATACTATTGCATGTCTACCAAGATAACTATTATCAAAATGGCATATAATAAAAGGTGCTGGTGGAGATGTGGCAAACCTTCATATATTGCTTGTGGGGGATGTAAAATGGTCTAGCTTCTTTAGAAAACAGTCTGGCAATTACTCAAAAGCTTAAATATATAATTACCAAATGACCCAGTATTTACACTCCTAGATATGTATCCAAGAAAAGTAAAAGCATGTATTCACACAAAAACCTGCACCCACATATTCAAAAGAGCATTATAATAATAGCCTAAAAGTGAATGCAACCTAAGTGTAGATACACTGACAGGAGGCTAAATAAAGTGCAGTGTATCCACAGAATGGACTAGTATTGGCCATAAGAATGAATGGAATATTCATACATATTAATGCATGAAGCTTGAAAATACTAATTAGTGATTTTCTTATTGTTTAAGTTATTGTTATTCGGATAGTCAGATATTAGTGAAGAAAGAGCTCCTAACTGGTACACATCCAAACTATCCACATTCACCTCTGTAGGCAGGTTAAGGAAAATAGTTTATCATCCTGAAAAGTGATTTCCCATGATCTTGGTGTTTACTTACAGATAAAACTAGGCCCTCTATTGTCTTAAATTAATTCAAAATTTGCTTTATTAAAGTAATTTTAAAGTAGCCAAAAACAATGACAGTCTTAGATTTGTCAGATTTTGAATCTGCATTTTAATAATGCAGCATTAGTAATGTTTCTAATTAGCTTACTTTTTTTTTTTTTAAGATTTTATGTATTTATTTGTCAAAGAAAGAGAGACAGTGCACAAGCAGGGGAAATGGCAGGCAGAGGGAGAAGCAGGCTCCCTACTGGGCAAGGAGCTGATGCAGGATTCAACCCTGAGATCTGACCAAAGCAGAGGCAGATGCTCAACCAACTGAGCCACCTAGGCACCCAAGCTTATGTTCTTATATCTACAAAGAGTCGTTTAAAAAAAAAGATAATTATTGTCTAGATAAGAATAAAATCTTGGGATGCCTGGGTGGCTCAGTTGGTTAAGCAGCTGCCTTCGGCTCAGGTCATGATCCCAGCGTCCTGGGATCGAGTCCCACATGGGGCTCCTTGCTCGGCAGGGGGCCTGCTTCTCCCTCTGCCTCTGCCTGCCACTCTGTCTGCCTGTGCTCTCTCTCTCTCTGACAAATAAAAAAAAAAAAAAAGAATAAAATCTTACCTGGAAATACGGAACATTATATAATATATAAAAGCAGTGTTTCTTTGATGGAAGATAAAAAAGCGTGTAGCACCATTTCCATATCTGATTTTCCCTTGTGAAGCACAATTTGAAAGCTATGTCCTTTAATATTTTACCCTAACTATATTTACCTACCTAACTTCTATTCATCCTTTGAAATCTAGTTCAAGCTTGTTCTCCAGTTGTAGGTGAAGTTTTATAGTACAACATTTTATATGAAAAGCGCACAACTATCAGCTACCTGTGTCATATACTTACCTTACAGAGAATTATATCAAATATAGTACAGTATTGCTTAGAGCCTGACTGATCTCTGATACATTCATCCTTTTTGTCCTTGACTTTCATAATTGCACATAAATTTACTTGGCACTTGATGGCTTAAATCACTTCCTACAATAAACGGTGCAAACATACTCAGTTATCTTTCCCTGCTAGAGGGTATAATCTAAAAAAAAAAAAAATCACCTATAGATTCTGAGGCTCTGATAATTCTTTAGGATCACTACCACTCTTAACTTCCATGACTATTCCACCTGTTGGCTTATTTTCTGGCTCCTAATTCCTGATTTTCACTCCAAATACTTGCAGAGATTTGAACTGTCTTAAATCTCCACCTAACTAACTGGTGCTTAAGATCCTTCCACTAGGTATCAACATTCCCTTCTCTAAGTTTGAATCTTGATTCTCCTCAGATGGGCTGACTTGAAAATCTTGATGCCACTGCAAGTATCTGGAGAGAGAATTGTTTGGACACAAAATATCTTAGTTGAATTTGATTTCTAGTGAATATGTAGTGGTACCTCATAGTTTTAATTCATATTTTTCTGGTGACTACAGTTCTTTTCATGTGCTTATGGTCATTTGTGTGTGCGTATGCATATATATATACATATATATATATGCTATATATTTTTTGAGAGATGTATATTCATAATGTTTCCATTTTATTTTTTTTTAACTTTGTAAATACTTTCTCTCCAAATAAGGTCACATTTTATGGTACTAGGGTTTCAGACTTCAACATAGCTTTAAGGGGGTAGGGTGCATAAGCCATCTCATGATGTACCACTACAACAGTTTTATTATTTTTTTAAAGAATTTACTTATTTATTTATTTATTTATTTGAGAGGGAGAGAGAGAGTGAGCTCACAAACAAGAAGAGGGGCAGAGGGGGTGGAAGAGGGAGAGAAAATCTTAAGCAATTTCCACACTGATCATGGAGCCCAATGTGGGGCTCTATCTCATGACCTCTGAGATCATGACCTGAATTGAAACCTGACCTGACCCTCAGGTAGTCAACAGAGACCCTAGAGGGGGAGTGAGAATGAAAGGACAAGAGACACGAGAGATGGAGACAAGACAGGATTCTGATCAAGTCTCGTTTATTTGTCAAGCTGCGGGGGTATGTATAGGCAGAAAAGGTCGGGCGGCGAAAGGGAGTGACTTTCTGTTGGCAGTTAGCCGGAGTCACAAGTGAAGGAACTTGACGATTTCAGAACGCTTATCTTGCAAATATTCCAGGACACGAGATACCACAGTGGGTCATCTTGTTTAGCACAGATATTGTGGTTAGGGCGATCTTGGTAGAGTTGCTTTAGTATGCAGATCCCATGGTAGCAGAGCCCAGAATGGTCTTGGGCTTACTGCTCCCTACAGAAACCAAGAGTCAGGCATTTAATCGACTGAGACACCCAAGCACCCCATACAGTTTTAAATTACCATAGCTTTATAGTAAGTTTTGAAATCAAGCAGTATAATATCCTTTTAAAAATGTAGTTATTCTAAGTTCTTTCCATTTTAATATAGTATAGAAGTTGAATAAGAATTTTATAAAAAAAATTCAGGACAGTGGTGTAGCCTGAAATATATAATTGTGAGTTATCAATCACATTGAGGATATAAAAACCATGGAATGGATGAGCTCACTAAAGAAATTAATATAGATAGAAAAGTGAAAATATCCTGGGAATAAGCTCTTGAGGACAGTAATATTTAGAGAATGTAGGAAGGTAATGGGGAGATGGATGGGAAGAGAATAAGAAAAGTGCAAAGAGGAGAAAATAAGAAGAGTGTGATACTTAGAATGTTAAGTGAAAACAATATTTCAACAAGAAATAACCAATTTGGACAAATCCTGCTGATAGATCAGGTAAGAAGATTAAAATATGACCATTGGATTTAGCACTGCAGTGTTTATTGTTGACTTTAATTATGGTAGGGTGGTGTCCTAATTATTCTGAATTATTCTGAATTATTCTGAATGGATATGGACGGATAGAAAATAATGAGAAAAATGACTCAAGTATGTAAAATTCCTTTGAGAATTTGTGCTTAAAAGAGGAAAAGAGTAGAGAAATATGAAGAAATTGATTTTCAGAGAGAAATATCTGATTTTGAGGCTTATGGGAAAGATCCTGAAGACCATGAAAAACTGATGTTGTATGTGAGAAAAAAGAACATCTCTGGAGCAGTATTCTTTTTTTTTTTTTTTTTAAGATTTTATTTATTTATTTGACAGAGAGATCACAAGTAGGCAGAGAGGCAGACAGAGAGAGAGAAAAGGAGGGAAACAGTCTCCCCACCGAGCAGAGAGCCCAATGTGGGGCTCCATTCCAGGACCTTGAGATCATGACCCGAGCCAAAAGCAGAGGCTTTAACCCACTGAGCCACCCAGGTGCCCCTGGAGCAGTATTCTTAAAGGGATGAAAGAGATGCAATATAATGCACAAATGGAAGTTTGGCCCTTGCTGGAACAGAGATAATTTATAGTAAGAAACAAGAGTACAGAGACAGAGACACAAGTGCATCAGTAATTAAGTACAGTGGTGAGAGCTCAATATGTTGTTTTGTTTTCTAAGTAGGCTCCACACCCAGCGTGAGGCTTGAACTCATGACCCTGAGATGAGATCAAGACCTGAACTGAGATCAGAGTCGGACGTTGAACCAACTGAGCCACCCAGGTGCCCCTTAGAATATTTTCTTTAACTACTTCTGTTACCTGATGGAAAACAAAAGGAAACTGTTGGACAACAAAGGAAGACTGTTTTATAAATTTAAATGGGGAAAAAAGATGTGAAAATGTAATAAGGGAGTAGAATGCCAGTAAACTTAGGAAAGATATTACAACTGTTTAAATTAGTGACCACTGATTTAAAATAAGGACAGTCTATTGGTTTTGTGTTTTACTCCAGCCATGTTCTGCTAAGCTGTTGTAGACATGGTAATGGGTAAAGATCTGACAGAATCAGAATAGTATTTTAGCCAGGAGAGTTCTATTAAGTAAGATAAATAAATAATTAAAGGTTTTAGAAATTATTTTAATGACTGACTGACCAACTAACTCCAGCAAGATAAAAAAAGAAAGCCAAGAAGTGAGATATGTAAAGACACAGAAAAAAGGGTACGATCAATGATTATGGGATCTCAAAATTAATGGAATTGGGAAATTAGAGAAAGTGAGCTATTAGCATATTTTCTGCTCCTACTCTTTTTTTAATCTACCTTTATATTCTACCTTATTTAATTATTACATTTGTTGTATATTTCTGTTTATTTTAGAAAAAAAATAAGACCCATATGAATTCAATGCAAAAATTTTTCAGTGTTCTCCTGAATGTATAATTTTTCTTGACTACTTCAATTTTCATTAATACCTCTATCATATTATTTATATATAATTTACATTTTGAACCACAAAATTTAGCACTACAATTCATATTTTCTTATATTTTCCAATAAACTTTAATGTTTAGTTTTTCTCACTTTTGTAGAAAATGTCTTGAGAACAGAGAATCGATATAATCAAATCTTTGAAAGGAAATGACCTTCTTCTAATGGGTAGAGAAAGGAAGGTTTCATTTTGGTATAAATGAATAAAGTTTTCTTTAAGGGTCTCATAGGTTGAACGTAAACCTCTCAGATAACTTCAAAGTTCTCTGTCAAATAAAAGATAATGTCAGCCTCTAAGAAAAGAGTTAGGGGGAGGGGATAAGATTTTGAAGAGAGTGTAGAAATTCTGAAATAGGAAATACAAAGAATAAAAAGATAATTGAATTGGAAAGTATAGTTAGATATCTGGGTGGAGTGAAAAGCACATGCTAGTGTTGAGCTTATTCATTTATATTGGGTCCAGTCTAGCAGCTGTACGGTTTACATACAAGTAGCATTCTGCAGGCCAGGGGGAGTCATAGAGTGGATATAGGTGAAACCCATTTGAGTATTTGGGTGTAAATGGTAGATGAAACAAAAAGGCAACAGGATGAGGAAACAGAGGATATTAGCAAGAAAGAGCGTAAAGTGGTACACTCTGGGAATGGATATGGGAGTGAAAGCCAAAACAGAAGTGGAGTTTGACAGATTACATAAAAAGAAAGAACTAGGGTATCAAGGTCTCAATTTGTAGGAAAAAATATAGACAACATAGCAAAAAGAGGAATAGAGGAAATATCTACAAGAAGAAATTAGGAAAATAGAAGACTGATGTTTAGAGTGGAAATTTTTATTTTAACCTCTTACAAAAAGATCATTGTGAAGATGACAAGATTTAATTGTTGCCATGGGTGCAGATGTCACAGGAGATGGGCAATAAAACTCACATGCAAACATAGTGTTGATTATCAGTATATATTCATTGGTTGATTGTAAGTTAATGTTCAACAGATTGAGATTCAAACTTACATGGCTAATGCTCCAAAATTTTATTCAATTTCTATTTAAGTTTAAATGCATAACATCTCTCTGAAGTTCAAATGTGCTTTCCATTTCTTGCAAATATTTTCTATATTTCCTTATTGAAATCTTGTATATTCTAGTGCCTCTGAAATGTGATAGTATGAATTTTACTTGTACCTGTTAAACTTTCATATCACCATAGTTATTGTTAGTAAAATGGCAAAAGCACACTCTAAAACTTTCAAGACAGCAAATCATTTGAAATAAAATAATAAATATAATAAGTCAAGATATATACATTCAAATGAAAAATATCAAAGTTGGGATTACTCAGATGTGTTTCAGGAAAAAAAAAAAAAAAGAAGACCATGGGAAATGGATGCTTTAGTTTTATTATATCTAACCTAGATTTCTAATAATGGAATTAGAAACTAATATCTACTTTTATCATTTTCACTTATCTTTAGATAAAGTCTTCAATTTTAACATTTATATTTGTATGTGTTCTAAGATGTCAGTTTTACTGAACTGAAAATGTTCATTTCCCTCACACTTTTTCTACTCAGCTTATGAAATTGCTTTCACTGTAAGTTACTGATATTCATATATTCAAAAAGGGATAACAGTAGGGACATAGTGCTTTGGTGATTTCACATAACTTTAGTTGTCTGTCACCCAAACTAAAAACTATATTTAAAATAATAGAGAGTTAAAATTTATTAGATTGGTTTAAAAATTATTAGTTTAATTTCTACTAATTTTTTTCTTACAAATGAACCTAATGGCATAATATGTTGATTGCTAATAAAGTCATTTAATATTCTACACATCTGCATATTTATCAGCCCTAAGTGCAGCCTAGCAATCAGCAATATCCCCATGATAACTCTCCTGTGGTGCTTGGCAAATGATGAGCAGTAAGGCACTCTTGAACCAAGAGGTAGTCAGCTTTCAATTTTGGTACAAAGGAAATGAGCTCACCCTGCTTCCCCAGGCAGAGGAGTAAGCACAGAGCAGGGCACCCCTTGGCAAAGAAAATCATGTGGGTTTAATCATTTAAAAACGATCAGCGGCAAACTTTCCAAAATATTTTTAAAAGATGAAATAGACCATCATGTCCCCATTAATAATATATACTTAGCATTAAAAATCCTTTTTCAGTGAAATAGGTTTTTAATAAGAGTTCTTATTAGGTGGTGGTGTGTGAATAATAAAGCATTGTTAATGAATAGCCACACCACAAGAACTGCAGCTCTGAAACACTCTTGGTGCATGATAGTGCTTTAAAAAGGGTGTATGTTTGTTGTTGTCATTAACACTAATGGAGTTATGCTTGTATATATATTTCACTATTTATAATGCAATGTACTATAAGACCATGCTATATTTGCTTTTCTATCACTAAGCCAAGAACTAAATAGCAAAGTGAGCATTTTGGAGAAAGTTGAAAGTATGGTATGACTGTGCCATAGCCCTAACCATATTTTGTTGCAATTATCTGTCTATTTACATCTCTTGATGATAGGGGAGAAGTGCAACTTGTTCACCTTTTTATTGCCACCTAGATTGGGGCCTGGTATAGTTCAGATAGCTGAATATCTGTTAAATAAATAATGAATGGTATATTTTAGATTTAAAAAATATTTCAGCATTTTAGAATTAAAGACAACTTCATAATCCACTGGCCAGATACATACTACTAAAAAAACAATCTATAAAACAAAGGAAAAATAATGCAAAATAATTTATCCTTCATGAAAACACTTGCATAGTTTACTCCCTATATATTTATTAGATGCTTACTTTATGCCTTTACTTGGGATTTATCAGTGAAAAAAATAGAAAAAATCTTTGGTATCATGGAACTTATATTCTCATAGGGAAGGAGACACAATAAACATAATCAGTAATATGTAAATAGGTTATATTAGAAGATGGTTATGTTTTGTGACAAAAAAAGTTGATCAGCATAAGAGGAATCAGGAAAGCTACTCTAGACAGAGAAGTGTGTAGCACTTTCAAATGCCTATAGAAAACAAAAGCCTATTTAGAAGGTGATATTTGAGTGAAGACCTATAGAAGGTAAAGAAGCAAACCATGTGGCTATTGAAGAGGCAGAGCATACCAGGAAGAAAGTTCAACTGGTGAAAAGGTGCTAGAGGTGGAATATATCTGTCGTATTAAAAGACCAAGAAAGACAATGTGGCTGGAATATCGTGAAGAGAAGTAAAAAAATAAGTCAGAGAGGCAATGGGGGAACCAGATTAAGTAAAGCCTTGTGAAAAAAGAAAAAAAAAAGTAGAGCCTTGTGGTAATCAAAACAGCATGATACTGGCACACACACGCACACACACACACACACACAAAATAGACACATAAGTTAATGGAACAGAATACAGAGTCCCAAAATAAACCCACAGTTATACAGTCAATTCATCTTCAACGAATGAGGAAAGAATATACAATGAGGAAAAAACAGTCTCTTCAACAAATGGTACTGGAAAAACTGTACAGCTACGTAGAAAAGAATGAAACAGGACGTTTTCTTAAGCCATACACACACACACACACACACACACACACACAGAAAACAAGTTCAAAATGGATTAAAGATCTAAATATGAGACCTGAAACCATAAAATTACTAGAAGAAAACTAAGGCAGTACTTTCCTTGGCATTGGCCTTAGAAACATTTTCCTAGATATGTCTCCTCAGGTGAGGGAAACAAAAGCTAAATTAAACTATTGGGATGACACCAAAATAAAAAGCTTTGAAGTTAAAGAAACCATCAACAAAACACAAAGGCAACCTATAAATTGGAGAAGATATTGCAAATGACAAATCTGATAAGGGCTAATATCCAAAATATATAAAAAACTTATACAACTAAACACCAAAAAAACATAATCTAGTTAAAATATGTACAGAGGAACACAAAGCCAGTTTTTCAAAGAAGACATACAAATGTTCAACAGATCCATGAATTGATGCTCAGTGTCATTAGTTATTAGGGAAATGCAAATTAAAACCATAGTGAAATATTACTTTACACCTGTCAGAGTGGCCAAAGTCAAAAACAGAAGAAATAAATGTTGGCAAAGATGTGGAGAAAAAGGAACCTCTGTGTACTGTTGGTGGAAATCCAAGTTGGTGTAGCCACTGTGGAAAACAGTATGGAGGTTCCTCAAAAATTTTAAAAAGAGGAGTAACTGCCTGGTTGAGTAGGAAGAGCATGCAACTCTTGATCTCAAGCTCGTGAGCTCAAGCCCCACATTAGGTGTAGAGATTAGTAAAAGAAAAGTGAATAAACTTTGTAAAAAAGATTTATTTATTCATTTGAGAGAGAGAGATAGCATGTGCATGCATACAAGTTAGAGAGGGACAGCAGGAAAGAATCTTCAAGCAGACTCCCTGCTGATAGATGGAGCCCCACGTGAAGCTGGAGCTCATCACCCATGAAATCATGATTTGAACCTAAATGAAGAGCAAGAAGCTCAACTAACCAAGCCACACAAGCACTCCAAAAAGTAAATAAACTTTAAAAAGTTAAAAAAATATATACGGTTTAAATTATATGATTCCTCTATTGGGTATTTACCCAAATAAAACAAAAATAGTAATTTAAAAAGATAAATACACCCCTATATTTATTGCAGCATTATTTACAATAGCCAAGATAGGGAAGCAAAAGAATGGTCCAAATGGATAAGAAGAATACACACCCTCAGTGTAGTATAACTCAGCTTAAAAAAGGATGAAATGTTGCCATTTGCAACAACATGGTTGGACCTAGATGATATAATGCTAAGTGAAATAAGTCAGAGAAAGACAAATACCATATGATTTCATTCATATGGGAAATTTAAGAAATAAAACAAAAACAAACCAAAAAAAAAAAACCATCACAGAGTCTTGGATACAGAGAGCAGACTGGTGGTTGCCAGAGAGGAGGTGGGTGGGGGAATTAGTGAAATAGATAAAAGGAATTGAGAATACACTTAACTTGATAAGCACTGAGAAATGTATGGAATTATTGAATCATGTTGTGTACCTGAAACTAGTGTAATACCGTATGTTAATTCCACTTCAATTAAAAAAAGAAAGAAAAGAAGAAAAGAAAAGAAAGGAACGGAGGGTTAAGAGAGTTATTGCAACCAAAATTTATACTATGTGCACCAAGATAGATCTGTGGAGACAATGACATGTATCTAGTTGGCTCCCAGCATAGAAAACAGATCACTCCACTCACTCCAAAAGGTCTCCAACTTTAGACACTATTACAAACTGATTATGTTCACTGTCAGTTGATAATACTATAATATAAATTTAAACACTGATTTAAAAAAAATAATGCTAATTTTTAAATAGAAATTCAAGGCATTTGTCATTAGTAATTGTGAAATCAATATAGTAGCAAATATTCTGGAATAGCTCCAGGTACAACACAGTATCTTTGGTGGGAATGCAAGCTGGTGCAACCACTCTGGAAAACAGCATGGAGGTTCCTCAAAAAACTGAAAATAGAGCTACCTTATGACACAGCAATTGCACTACTGGGTATTTACCCTAAAGATACAAACGTAGTGATCCAAAGGGGCACGTGTACCCGAATGTGTATAGCAGCAATGTCCACAATAGCCAAGTTATGGAAAGAACCTAGATGTCCATCAACAGATGAATGGATAAAGAAGAGGTGGTATATATATACAATGGAATACTATGCAGCCATCAAAAGAAATGAAATCTTACCATTTGCGACAACATGGATGGAACTAGAGCATATTATGCTTAGCGAAATAAGTCAACTGGAGAAAGACAACTATCACATGATCTCCCTGATATGAGGAAGTGGAGATGCAATGGGGGTGGGAGTTAAGGTGGTAGGAAAAGTAGAAATGAAACAAGATGGGATCGGGAGGGAGACAAACCAAAAGAGACTTTTAATGTCATAAAACAAACTGAGGGTGGTGGGGGGAAGAGGGGTTGGGAGAGGGTGGTGGGGTTACATTATATGTTTAAATAAAGCTTAAATAATAAAAAACAAAACAAAAAAAAAGAATAAGGGGAGGGATTTTCATTTATTTTATTTTTTTTTAAGATTTATTTATTTATTTATTTATTTATTTGATAGACAGAGATCACAAGTAGGTAGAGAGG
The DNA here is from genome assembly GCA_003697995.1 of Taxidea taxus jeffersonii. NCBI lineage: Eukaryota > Metazoa > Chordata > Mammalia > Carnivora > Mustelidae > Taxidea > Taxidea taxus. The sequence continues at coordinate 15,227 of ML108724.1, read as the reverse complement.
CAGAGAGAGAGAGGAGGAAGCAGGCTGTCTGCAGAGCAGAGCCCGATGCGGGGCTGGATCCCACGACCCTGGGATCATGACCTGAGCCGAAGACAGCAGCTTTAACCCACTGAGCCACCCAGGTGCCCCTTTCATTTGTTTTGCTCACAGATAATTTTCTAGCACTTATATTGGTATTTATTACATAGAAAAGATTAATAAACTCTTGTTGAAAGGACAAGTACATTTCACATATTGTGTCTATCAATAGGTAGATTCAAGCATTTTAATTAATTCTTAGGGACATATAAAATTGGGAAGGAGATAATAGAAAAAGAGAAGTATATCAAGTTAAAGAAGAATATCTGAAATCAACAGAAAAAATATATCAGCCATTGCTTATAAATAAATCTGGGACGAAGGTTTCACTAAGTGTGAGGAAATCATCATAGAAGCGTAACCTTGCACATCTATAAAATTTCTCTCCTAATCAATGTCCCAATAGAATTACCCTCTATTTTGAAACAGTTGAACATGTGTATGTCGAGTAGAGTAGCTATTGCTTTTTTAAGCATCCAGAAAAACATTCACTTACCCTTTGGAAAAACATTCTTGAAGAATTATTTTTTTGTTGTTGTTTTTGTTGTTGGGTCCATATTGGTTAAGGCCATCTGGACTATAGAGAAATTTGTTTTGCTCATCTTTAACCTCTAAGACACTTAAAGTTCTGGATCATGTCCTATCTGGTAATGGGTTTGAAAGTTTCTGTTTAATTTCCCCTTAGATCCTTAAAACATATCCCAACTTTATTCAAAATTTCCAGACAAAGTTTCTTTTGTCCTCAACCAAATAACCATATATGTTAGAGGAAACTATGCTAATTAAGGTATACTATATAATGTAATTAGTTTTTTTCCAGCTTTATAAAATGAAATAGGGAAAGGGTAGCTTATTAGGGGGAAGCTGTGAGTTTTAAAAGGTTTTCCATGGCTTCTGAGAATTCATGTAGATTGTGTCATGCATCACAACATATTTAAATGAAATTAAGGGTCTGAAAGGAGAATTTCTACCCCTTATGTTTGCCCTTTATGATTGCATCCATTTCTAGCTATCTTTGTTTAGAATTTGACCTTAAAGACTGAAATAAAGCATCAACCACTGTAGCTTTCAACTTACCTAGACACCAAATGTTAATTAAAGCAGTAAGGCTGCAGGTAGGCCTTTTCTGAATTAAATTGAATCACTTTAGTTGTTTGTATTCTTGGTATTTCACAGACCTTGTGTCATGATTCCACACTGTGATATTATGATTTATAAGAAGTATATATTTGGTCTTTGTCTCATTTTGTCACCGAGCTCTGAAAACCCTTGGAGTTTCCTAAGCCTTAAGAGTAAGAAAGGTGTCTGATTATCCATAACAAATCCCTTTCAAGCACACCTGAGTTTATGTTAATGAGGTGACTTTTGGAAAGCATCTAAGGGTGGAGGCTGGTTGCCAGGGAAACCAACACAGTGACCTGAGGGTTGGAATTTTTAGTCCTGGGCCCCTGACCTCCAGACCAGGGAGAGGGACTGGAGGTTGTGTCCAATCACCAGTAGCCAATGATATAATCAATGATGCCTATGTAATAACGCCTCCATAAAACTCGAAATGGTGGAGTTCATGGCACTTCCAGGTTGTTGGGCACTTGGAGATTTTGAGAAAGTCATGGTCCTGAAGAGGGCATGGAAGCTCTGTGTTCCTTCCCCATGCATTTCTTCCACCTGCTTGTTCTGGAGTTTTTTCCCCTTATAATATAGTAAACAAACTGTTTCTCTGAGTCCTGTGAAGCTCTGTAGCAAAATAATTGAACCCTAGGTCATGGGAACCTCCAATTTATGTAGCTGGTCAGTCAGAAGCACAGGTGACAACCTAGACTTTCAATGACCCCTTAATTAAGAAGTCATAATCTTGTGAGACTGAGCCCTTATCCTGTGGAATCTGACATCTTCAGATAGAAAGTGTCAGAATTGAGTTAAATTTTTGAGACATCCAGTCAGTATCCACTGAGAATAGGATAATTGCTTTGTGTGGGAAAAACCCCCACACATCTGGTGTCAGAAGTATTGTGAGAGCTGTGCTGTGGGAGAGTAAAACAGAGAGGAAAAGTGCTGGACACATATTTATGTAAATATTTTTAACTATTTTTTTGCTGACAACCATTTTAGATTTATTTGATTTTACATGTGATTTCCTTAGTTATTAAAAGTATTTAATTCAATACTTCTCCCATTTTTTGTATTTCTAAATTTATTTTGCAAATCGAAAGATTGTATAGCATGTATGTCCTTATAAATCAGTACTTTTAACTCAAACACTTTCTAATATAGTAGTATCAAAATAGTATTTGATAATAAAAATAAAAATGCTTCTATCTTCCTGAAAGGAAAAAAAAATAGTTGTACTTAAGAACATCAAAAATGGTTTGAACAAAAATTTCAAAATTTATTTTCAAACTCCCAGGTTAGGAAGTTTAGATTTATACAAAAACAAACAAACACAAAACAACAAAAAATGGAATTTTCTAACATTCAGGGCACATCATAGCTCATAATGAAATTAATATATAATTAGGGTATGGAATATAAGTTTTTATGGTTTTGTTTTCATGAAATTGCACCCACTCCACTATTCTTTTAGCTAATAAGGGTCTAACTTTTTTTGAGAAGTTTCTTGAATCGGCTTCACCCCACACTGCATATTACATTTAGATCTGGTATATCAGAGAGAATAATGTTCTTACCTCAATGGACTTCAGTACACTGCCCCCATACAGAGTTGCTGTGTGAAAAATCTGCTTTCCCCTGTTGGTCGAAGCTGATTGTACCAGACTTAAGAATTTAATATAAAGAAGTCAATTCATAAGCCATTCAATTGCTTAAAATGACTCAAATTTTTACCTAAATAGGATTGAGCTGAGTCTGTTGTTTTCTCTCATAAGAACATGATTTTGATTTGGGAAAAATTAAAAGGAATCTGAAACTTGGTGACAGTGAGGAAAGTCCATGCAGGAACCAAAATTATCTAAAAACCAAACTATGACTGCACTGAAAATGCAAATAGAACAATGTTATTACATTGTACAAAGTTCTAGAAGCAGCTAGGCAAATGAGTGTGAGAAGTTTGGCTAAAAAGGTCAGAAAGGTTGGAGTAAAGCAAAAGAGTAATAAAGACATGCAAAAGCAAATTTTGTGAGTTAGGATTCATAGACATTTAATGATATGATGTGCCAATTACCAATTTATTGCCTTTTAGTTCTAAGTTCACTCTGGGTTGCCTGTTCTGCAATAATGGAAGCAAGTCCTATAATTTTTTTCTTTTTCTTTCTTTCTTTCTTTCTTTCGTTCTTTCTTTCTTTCTTTCTTTCTTCTTTCTTTCTTTCTTTTTCTTTCTTTCTTTTTTTTTTTTTTTCCTCCTGTCAGTTGGCACAGTGTTAAGCTGTAGGCTGTAGAAGTGCTGAGGGATGCGATGGGGAAGGAAGAGGTTTCTTTTTCTAATATGCTCCTCTTACCAGTGTTATGCCCAGATCGCAGGACCACTACCAAGAAGACCACTGAGAGCCAGACGTTCCGAAATGCAAAAGCAAGGCTTTATTCAGGTGGGCTGCAGCTCGGGCTTCGTCCTACACACTGACACAGCGGAGTCTAGGAGGAAGCCCCGAGCTGAAATTTCACAGGGCTTATAAAGGCAAAAACCACAAAGTATTCGCGGGCAAAATCACATGTATAGACGATCTTTAAAATGATTGGTGCTGGGGTTGCTTAAGCTGCGCTGTTCAGTGGGATTGGCTACTTTGTCTAGGGGATATCTTTTGAAAGTTGTTTGTATCAGGGTGGGAAAGTTGCAGGGAGTAGCAAGACCGGTTGGGTCTTGATTAACTTATCTACGAAGTGGGGGTATTTTGTGGTTTAGTAACCAATTCTGTTCCTGGAATTCCTGTCTCCTTGTCTGGAGTTTATGCAAGCTCTGGGTCACTCATAGTTAAATATGAACAACAAAATGGCTACTGCCTCAAAATGGAGTTACTTTAGCCCTTCACCAGGCTCCTGCAGGTGGGGGTGGGGGAAACATGGCTTTTCTAACACCAGACTCCTGTACTGCAAAGAAGATAGCTGTTTTCCTAGTACTTTCTCAGGCAACTTCACATCAGAACGGTGTTGGTGACTCACTCAGATGGCTTTCTATAGAAAAAAACACAATACAGAAGTCCCAGTGGATAGCTTACTGGCATCTTCGAAAATTTTTGCCAGCACAAAACCTCTACAAACTTCTTCACAATTCGTTGATTTGTGGTTGTACCTTCTCCAATGTGGTCTTTATCTAAGTCCTCTGTGGGAGTGGTTCGTTCTTGCTTGGGTGCTCTCTCTCAGCCCTAGGGTTAATGGCTGATCCTTATATTTGGCATTCTTATGGTTTTTTTAATGTTAATTTTTCATTGTTCTCTTTACCTTTTAGTAGTCAAACCCCCATGTATGTAATCCCCTGCTAAAGTTAATAATTATTTATATTAAATCTCTCCATCCAAGTTGTTCTGTTTACTTTGCCTCCTATTCCAGCTCTGATAGATACAGATAGTAACAAAAATAGTTTTGTTGACTCTGGTCTATATGGCCTGTTTACAGGATAAAATTTCATTCATCCAGGAGACTCTTATGTCTTGATTGTTACTCTTTTAATTCCAGAAAAGGATATAGGGCTCATCTAATTTATGAAATCATATTTATATTCATTCATGTTTTTCAAATTGGTTGGGGGTGGTTAGAAAGTATCTAAGAATCAATTAGGAGAGAAAGATGTAATTTTGCAGATACTCTCACATTGTTTTATTATTATTATGTTAAATCATCCCACTTCTTCTATCATCAGTGATTGAAGACTTCTGTTTATAATCCAAGATCTTCTGGCTTCTCTTCTTATTTAACTGGGGATGTACTTGATTATTTTTCTAATGCCTTAGTAGTTGCTGCCATTTAAAGCTTGGTTGGGGCAATGAGGGTCCCTTTTTTCCAAGACTAAGGCTGAGAATTTGCAAATTCCTAGAGAATGAACACAAGCATCATTATTCAACTCCTCTTTATAAAATATTAATTTGTGATAACTATATAAACAATGATGTACAGGGGTATTCAACTACTCTGCTAAATCAAAGTCAAAGCCAGACCTATTGTAGACCCTTAATATGGGGATATTCTGTGGGTGGTGATTGTTTTAACAACATTCAAATAGAAATTTGTTTATTCTTACACATCTGAATTACTTTGAGATTTCAATTTCAAAATCCTTTTGTATACCTATCTCACTCAGATTTTTCCAGTTTGCCTTTGGGTTTGAGGTGTGAACATCATTATTCTGTTCCATGCCTGGAGTATTAAAAGAGTTGCCTTCTTTTCCTCTTCAATTATGTTGAATTATACCAACAGAAAGAATTAGAACATATCTGGGGAGTGGTTATATCCACTAATATCCACTATATCCATTAATCGTTTCTACATATCCATTTACATTCTTCAGACTTTTCCGTCTGAGTCCTTCAATACCTGACAGATGGTTGGTTGACTTAGTCCTTGCATAATATGTACATTGCTGCTCTGGTTAATGACCTGTAATGCTAAATTACAGTCCTATTCAGTAGTTACACTGGCTTAAATACAGCCCATGCAGTGAAGCCATCATCTGCAGAGATGCCAGTTAGTATAACTTTGGTTTCAGGAGCAGCTTCTGATACCAACACTGCAGTTCATATTTTAAAATGGCCCATTTCTGATTATGACTTTTACCATGATTCAAAATCATTTTCCCTGGTTCCTGACAGCATAGTTATTGAAAAAAATTACCCAGTTATTCATTTTAACTAGCCTACACCAGTGGGTCTAACATCTAATGGATTAAGTATTTGGTTTGATTCTGGAGTCAGACAGAGCTTTGTGCTAACCTAACCAATTCTGATATTGATATATGCTCACTATTTCTAAGTGCCCATGGTTTTTAAATAAATTAAGGGTCCTTGGAAGTTGGACAAATATAGCTAATTTTCACTTTATCACTTCTAGCAGAAGAATTTTAGATGTCTACAATTTACAATCTATATTATGCTATACTTAGTTTCAATTTTCTAGCTAGCATTTAGTCTCTGTCCACTATTTACCCTAAATCTACAACTTTAAATACAGAGTACTTTCTCTACTATCTCTTTGGCTTCCTCATTTCATTCAAGAAACATCTTTTCATGTTATTCAAAAATGATTTTAAATCAAGGATACCTTGAGTATAATGCCTTTGATCCCCAAAGTTAGATAACAGCAGGTGAAAATTGTTGCAAAGAAACCATTTACCAGTGTGGGGTTTTATTACATGAATTAGTTTTTGCATGGATTGACATTACTGGTCAAAATAGCTTAATTGGAATTTCATTTGTATTTCATTTCTCAAAGAATATAACTCTGTTCTTTACACCAATAACATTCTTCAAAGATCCTTTTCCTTCCCAGTTTCTATGCCTTCTTTAGTTATTTCAAGATTGTCCCTTGTGAAATCCTTGAATTCTTCCAGTTACAGACTCATCTAGCTTTTCTTTTTCTCCTCTTTTCTGTTTTCCATATTTCTTTTTTTTAGCAACTGAGTTAAATATTTCCCCTTGGACAGAAGTTAGTAGAAAAATGTGACTGTTCTTAAATTGATGTTTTTGCTCTGTTGCAAAATAATCCACCATTATTTTAAGTGTTTTTTTTTTTCTAATTGTGGTAAAATATGGTAACACCAAGTGTTATGATTAAATACCCATTCTGAGAAGAAGCTGCATATGAGAAATGCCAATATATGAAGTAAATATTGTTTACAGTCCTATACCATTGAGGTATGAGAGCATACTTCAGTGTTATTCCATGAGAACATCAAATTTTAAATGCCCATTTTTCTTGGTGTTAAGCTCTATAAATCAGGATTTTTCATTTGTCTGAGAAACACAACCTAGGAATCTCCACTAATGCAAATATTAAAACAGCTAGATTTAAAATATATTCAATGCCATAAGGCACTGGTTTTATATTACTTTGCAACTTTCCAGGGAAAACATTGCAATTCTGTTCTATATGATGTCTGTCTTATCTTTGAGCTGTCCTTAGCTTTTCCAAAGACTGAAAACCATAAAATTAAACTAAATTTGCCAGGTGGAAGATTTTTTTATGAACTGAGTTTTTTATATTCTTCCAAATTCATATTGAAACCTTAACCCCTAATGTGATAGTATGTGAGGGTGAGGTCTTTGGGAAGCAGTTATTAGATGAGGCCAAGAAAGTAAAGACTCTATGATGGGATAAGTGTCCTTAAAAGTAGAGGAAGAGAAATCAGAGCTGCCTGTCTCTTCACCATGTGAGCACATGGTGATAAGATAGCCATCTATAAGTCAGAAAGAACACCCTCAAAATGAACCTTAATCTTGGACTTCCCAGCATCCAGAACAATGAGAAAGAAATGTCATTTAAGCCATTCAGTCTATAGTATTTTGCTGTAGCAGCCAAACTGACTAAAATAATATTCTGTGCTGCTTACACAAGTCCTAGTTTTTGCAGGCATGACTTACTTTTGCTCAATTTTTGCTATTAAACAGCAAATTATATTTTAGTTTCAGGAAATTGAAGAGTGTTCCATGATTCCAAAATATACAATTTTGTATTTAAAGGTAATCACTCAACACTCTAATTCCATTTCTAATGTATATTATAACAAAGACTCTGTTTTGCCACATTAAATATAAACATATGTATTATATAATATACATACATCTATATTTACCATATAATACCACATAACTGAATGTGTTGTTATTTATGTTAGTTGAGAAAAAAGAGTTGATTAGCTGAGTGTTTCTATTAAGACTAGTTTTTTTTTTTTTTTTTTAAGATTAGGCTAATAATTATCCCTAAATATTTAAAGTAATGGGAAAAAGGAACCAAGACCATTTAGAGTATGCATTTCTAGAAAAGAAAAAGGGTTATTTGACAATAGTTTTCAGCAAGAACTTTTGGCAAATGCAGTTTTACATTTCCCTGGCATTTGGGGAGCTATTTTTCATTTTTTACAGGAGAATTTTGAGAAATGTTTGGAAAATATTTCCTTTCTCTGCTCAAGATTATACATAGCTACATCATAAAATATTTTATTCCTGTGAATAATTACTTCCTTTTTACTGAATTTCTCCAACATATAGTCTCAATGAATAGAAAGATGGAAATATACACAATTAGCTGAAGTAGTTAAAACCTACAAAATATATAGGGAAGTAGTACTTAAAATAACTCACTTAAAATCGAAGTGTGTTAGAAATTCTAGATTGACATCATTAGAAACTTTCATTTTTATTGACCTTTGTGATTGATAATTAAGTGTAAATAAAATACTATTCAGTAGTGTAAGAGTAATTAATTTTTATGGATGATACAATTAGTACCATTTTGTATTTAAACAAAGTCTACTTTGTATTTAGAAATAATTTTTTCTTTGTTTTCTTTGTTTTGTTTTCTACTTTGTTCTATAGAAATAATAGACTTATAATTTTCTAATTTTGTTTGATATATTTTCTTTGTCATGTTGACAATACTTTAATTCTTTTTTCTAAGAGTTTATTTATTTATTTGACAGACAGAGCTCACAAGTAGGCAGAGAGGCAGGCAGAGAGTGAGAGGGAAGCAGGCTCCCCGCTAAGCAGAGATCCTCATATGGGGCTCAATCCCTGGACCCTGAGATCATGACCTGAGCCAAAGGCAGAGGTTTTTAACCCACTGAGCTACCCAGGCTCCCCAACAATACTTTAATTCTTAATATTCTTTTCACAATATTCTTTTTTTTGTATATTTTAGTTATTTACTTTAGAGAGAGGAGAGAGCATGTGTGCAAGCACTTGAGTTGGGTAGGGGCCAGTGAGGGGAGAGAGAGGGCAAGAATCTCAAGCAGATTCTGTGCTAAGCACAGAGCCCCATGCAGGACTAGGTCTCACAATCCTGAGATCATGAACTGATCTAAAACCAAGAGTCAGATGCTTAGCCAACTGAGCCACCCAGACACCCCTCTTTTCACAATATTCTAAAAACCTAAAGCAGTCAAACCCAAGCTAAAAAAAAAAAAAAATACACATTAGCCATATTTTTTAATGTTAAAATTTCAGTCTCATTGATTATCGTCATTTTTCATATATAAGCCATTTTATATTCTGTTCACTCATAATATGGAAAATCTCTAATGAAATATTTGTAATTGGTGAGAGGTTGATATAAGTCAAGTTACTTTGTCTTTAGGGCAATTCTATAGAAAAATTCTATGTAGTGTATATATAATTGAATAAAATGTATTACTTCTGACAGTTCTACAAAGAGCACAAAACTGTTAGATTGCATGTTAACCTGCTATACATACTGTAGGGTAAAAGCCAGAAACTCATTGGTTGGTAACATCAAAAAACATTGATTTCTCATTAAGTGAGCTTACTAATATAATTTTAAAAATCTATTGGAGATAAGAACAGCAATCTTTCTTATTTTAGTTTACAGTGAAAAAATCAGAGAGAGCTCATTTCAAAATTTATTTTTATATAACATATTGATTCTCATGTATTCAACTATTCACTGTAAACATGTTACTATTTTTAAAAAACAGAATTACCTTTCAATTAGATTGCTATGTGCTGTTAATGCTTTGAAACAGGGGGCTTCACCCTGTGATGAAGATGGTAAATTAATGGACCTGATACAAACAATTTGGTTCTAAATGTTGATCCTTTAAAGTGTCGCCTCTGGCTAAAAGAAGTTAAAATTTTTCAAAGAGCAAACTTGACCCAAATGTAATCTTAACAATTTGTGAGAAAAGAAGTGATCTTGTCCCCACCACACTTCCTTCCACTCTGACAGAATTGATTTGATAAAAATAAAATCTAATTTTGACCCAGATTTAAAAGTTTCTAAGTCCCCCAAGTGAATCCCAAAACCCTCATGAAGTTTTTACTTTTCTTTACAGAAGAGAACAAAAAGGACAATGTCACAAGTTGTGTGTAAAACTGAATATGTTCGGTTCACCAAATTACTGTTTTTCTGTTATTTTCTACTTTTGTGATTATAAAATGACTTCTAAGATTTTGAAATAATTGTGCTAATAAAGATTTTATTTACTAATCTTTCTTGTAAAACTACAATAGTGGCAGTCTTTTGGATTGCTCTCATCTTTTCATTTCTATTTTTTCTTTTTAATCTTTTTTAAACTTTTTTTTTTACTTTTATTTATATGTAAATTCAAATTGTTATTATCACTGGCCTAATGAATGAAGTTAAAAATCTCCAACATGATGAGCAAGGCCTTATTTTTCCAGACCTCTTTTTTCCAGACCTTATTTTTCCAAACCTTTTTATAACCTCTAAGCAAATGTATACCATTCGACCATATGCAAATCTTACTCATCTAAGTCTTTGTATTTGCCATTACCTCTGGAGATGCATTCTGCTTGTCTCCTTCACACGTACTTAAATTTTTTAAAAAGGTGTAAATCATACTTCAAGACACTAACATCTCAAATACATTTAAATATCCTTCCTCTCTACTTCCTTGGTATAGCCTGTGATTGCACTTACACATTGCATTTTTATTTTTTTGCATTGCAGTACTTCTGTGATTGCACTTAACAATTCACATTATAATTTTTTAATATTCTTGTCTTCCATAACACAGTTAGCTTCTTGAGAATTGGAACCATGCCTGATTCATCCTTGCATTTTCATTTTCTAGAGCATAATGTATCTGATAATTATTTAATTATAATTTTATGCACGCATTTTTGATTCATTGAATGAATGGATGAGGAAGGAATGAAAGAGCAATCATAGCTACCACCAGCTCTGTCAGAATTACCATGGCTATAGCTTATTTGCTAATTGTACAAAGATGGGATTTAAAGGTTTACATTATTTGGTCCAGATATTTTCAGCATTTTTTTCTTTATCATTTGTGGAGTTTTATAAAATCTGTGTTTGGTCCTTAGTCTTAGAGTCTGATGTGTTGTTTGGGGTAGGTTCTCGTAATTATAAATTTTTTCCTTTATTTTAATTTTTACTCATGATTCTTGTGGGTAGTCAGATTGAAAACAAATTGAATCTTTAATTTCTAGAGCAAGTCTGATAGTGTAATTGACTTAATATTAAGAACTTAGAAAATACAAGTACAGATATATACATTCAGTTTGAAGTCTTTCAATACATTTTGACAAATCATAGAGTCTCAATATAATACTTATCCATACTTGCTTTCTATGTAATTTTATCCCACTCTACTTACAGCTACAGAATTTAGTATTAGAATTAGAACATTTGTTAACATTGAAGATATTAACTAATACCCTGACCTTGAAAACTAGTCAGTAATGGATAAGATGACTAGTTTGTATGATGGAGTTGGAGTCTACAGGTACAAATAAATTCTGCTTTGATGTTTGTGCTACAATATCTGTATTGTGATTTAGTGAAGTTTTGATATCTTCAGCTCAACCATAGCTTCACTTGTATAGAGAGTATTGCTGTGATTTGATTAATGTAGTGACAGTTTGTGGTTTCACTTTTTGAGAAGGACAGTAAAATAAGATTTAGTTGTAATGATATGTACAGTATAGAGTTTCATAAAACCTTATCTCATAAAATGTCTGAATAACTTTCCAAGGGGTAAGAAAGAAGGAAAAAAAATAAGAATTTATGACAAAAATAATAAAGCAGGTTCTGCTATTGAAGGCCTGCCGGTACTGCTGGAACTCTAATAGTGTGCATTAAAGTGGGAACAATTTTGATGAAGCTGCCTATCTAATATTACTGTTCTTCTTACTTGATTTGTGGAATAGTATCCATAGAGATATGAGTTTCCCAACATCATTGTCAATATGATTATAGGCTTATGTGTCTTGATTCTAAATCATCGTAAGTAGTTACTGGACAATTCATAGAACAGATTATTTTACGCATAAAGCTTTTATGACTTTTACTGATATTTTGGCACTTAAAATGATATCCTCAAATACCAAACAAATATATTAAAACAGAGATCCAATAATTATCATAAACATTAATGGTAAATAGAACTACTATGTTAAATAACTAATATTAGGGGCACCTGGGTGGCTCAGTGGGTTAAAGCCTCTGCTTTCGGCTCAGGTCATGATCCTAAGGTCCTGGGATCGAGCCCTGCATCAGGCTCTCTTCTCATCAGGGGACCTGCTTCCCCCATCCACCTCTGCCTGCCTCTCTGTCTACTTGTGATCTCTTTATCTCTGTCAAATAACAAAGTAAAAACAAACAAACAAACAAACTAATAAACTAATATTAATCAATGTGAATGTGTGATAGGGGTTTTTGTGCCTGTTCCTAGTTTACATGAGATGTTATTATGGGTAGTGTGAATGATCATAATAAATTTTTTTCCTGTTCTTTGTGCAAGATATTAGCATTCACTATGATGGAACAGCTTATTATCAAATTTTTAGAGGGTGTTTTCCCCCTATTCCTATGTATCAGTGTGCAGAAGCACTGTGCTCATTTGGTTGTGTTCATTTTCAGTTTTTTGAGGCCACATAGGAAGGGCTGTTTATAACTGAAAGGTCCTGATTACACCAAGGGAAGGTGAGGAAGCTGATGACATCAGATTCTGCCTCCCAAATCATTTACCCTAACCACCTCTTAGGCACTGTTGATCGACTTTGGAAAAGCATGTCACAGGGACTGACATTCTCTGCCATTATAAAAGAAAGAGGGAAATTTAATTCAGAAGAAAGAATTTCTATATGTTGTAATGGGCTTCCCCTTTGACCTTTGCTATTGTTACAAACATTGTGTAATATAAACTATGTAGGTTAGAAGTGAATTGTGAGGGTTTCTTTTTTATAGCTTCTTGGACTTTTTATTTTTTGTTTTAAAGAAAGATGTCTGAGAGTTGGGTGTGGTGAATTTTGAAGATGAGATATGAAAAAAAGAGTAGAACTCTAGATCTAGGCCAATGAACAATTCCAAAAATTTTGGCAATAAACAATTATAATCTTCTGAGTCATTTCAGAAGCGTAACAAGGGATATACACACAAAAATCTGCTGTCACAATGAAAATATCTTATCTGTGGGTTTTTCTTGGGCCAATAATCCAAGTCTCCAATTTGCTGTGCGTCTTCTGTGGCAAATAAACTAAAAATACAGAAATGGCTCCAGCAAAATTAAAAATATACTTCATTACAAGCCATAGCCTTTTGAAACTTAAAGAGTGCTGATTATTTTAAATGGACACTAGAATCACAAAACAAACTAGTTTTCATTTTAAAAAGTCACATTAATCAAAAAGTCTCAGGAAGCAAGTTATTTAGAAACAAAACTTATTGCCAGAGATGGAAAAGTCACACAGTAGGTGAGAACCTAGTAATGCCAGTATGTAAAATTATAGTGATTAAAATGCTAAGGCAAGATGCAGTATGAGAATTTGGAAAGGTTTCACTCTCAAACAGTATGATAATAGACATAGTAATATCATGTCACATCATGCTGAAGTTTTGTGTAATAATCTGACAAACAACAGCTCCTTTACCAGGTTGATGAATTCTGAGATTTCCCTACTAAATGTCATGCTGTAGCATTTATATGATTTGAGAATGATGGTAGGATTCAGGAATTTTTTTTCTACTGCAAAGAGCAGATTGGTATGAGCAAAGGCCAAAAAGCTTTTAATGTCTTTCCTCTTATCCACAAACAAAATGTCTGTCTTGGAGGAACCGTGGTGACATCTGTGCTGATGATGCCTTTATCAATGCTTGATTCTATGAGAGGGTTTATATCTCTTTAAATGAAAGAAAATCTTGATGTAATCACAATACATTTTTTTATCAGGAAATGCTAGAAACAAACATTCTGGGAGGTGAAATTTAATATATATATATATATTATATATATATATGTACATATATAATATATATGAATGATACTACAAAAATACTTCATTAAACAAAAACCAGTTAACTTGAGATTATTTTAAAAACAGGTTTACACCTGGTCAAAGAACACATAAATCTGCTACATGCAGAAATCTGGTGGTTGATAGAGGAACAGTTCTTAGCAGGGTGTTGCAGCAGATTGGTGAGTTGGAGGAGGGGCCTCAAGAAAGTTTTAGACTGATTCAGTGGAGAATTTCAAGATGGAGAAAAGCTGCTAAACCTGGTCTGCTTAGTAGATGTTATTTACACATGTCGACCGGTTTAACAGGTCTTTATGAGGTCTGGCAGAAAATGTAAATGAAAACTGATTAAAAAAAATATCAACTGCAAAAGGAAATTAAAGTGTTTCCACTCCTGCTAGGACTTGAGTGTATGAAAGGAAATCAACAAAGCTCAGGTGTTATTGAAAGCCACCTGGAAGAGTCCTAGGATAGAAGGGAATAGGGTGTTCTCTCTCTTTGAATGCAAAGGTAAGAAAGATTCACTTTTCTGAATCCTTTAGTCAGACTGAGAATTAGGCACTGAAAAGACAGGAGGAACTTTTTGAGCTGCAGGCTGATCACAGAGTAAGATGAAATTTGCTGATCTGCTCCTACACAGGTTCTAGAATTCCATAAAAGGGGAATTTTGCCATGCATAAGAACGTAGTGAATATTTGCTGTAGTTTTCAGCATCTTACATCTGTGAACAGGCATTTTCTGTTTTAGCAAGCATAAAGACCAAGGAAAGAAATGACCTTATTTCTGTTCTCTGTGCTTTTATAAGTTCTACCTAGAATTGAGTATTTGTGCATCCAAAAAACAAGGACAGGTTTTATAATTAAAAAAGTAAGTTTCATTTAATAATAACATTTTTTATACATATAGAGGTCCATGAAAGACATTAGAAAACCAATTCTTATGCCTAATAATTTAGTAGCTCCTAGGATTATATTTGAAGCTGATCATGTTACTCAGTAAGAAAATATTTTTTCAAAGTCTTATGTAAAATTATGTCTTAGACTATATTTTTATTGATACTGCCTTAGTTTTTTGTAGTTTTATTACTCAGCAGATAAATAAAATTTCATGTTATAAATAAAATTGATTACAATAAATTCCATCCTATATTTAAATGATATCTATCAAGTTTGTGTTTAGGAAAATATAAATCTTCTCTTAGCTTAAGTGTGTTATTTAACACAAATTTATTACATTTGCATAATGAGTTTTTTTAAG